>CAJINV010000013.1:1021545-1127789 GCA_905178155.1 Amoebophrya sp. A120 | reverse complement strand
CCCGTTGGCCGTTTCCCGTTGGCCGTTTCCCGTTGGCCGTACGTTTCCCGTTTGGGCGATGGGAGTTGTGCGATGGGCATTGCGCGATGGACATTGGACGGCGGACAGTGGGCGACTGGGCGATGGACATTGGGCGATGGGCGAACTCCCAGAAGCTTGTGAAAGTTTGGAAATTACAAAAAAAATTTCGACGTGGGCGGTTTTCTTTCCCGTCGCAAAATTTTAACTTGCGCAGCTCAGCAATAGGAGTTATAGCGTGATATAAATATGGCTGATTGATACCATCGTGAACTAAACGAGGCCATCTACCTCCTCGTCGAAGTCGCAAATCTTCTGTGGTCGTGATTGATTCGTTGCTGTCGTTGGGGTCGTCGACCGTGATAGATTATTGTCATGAAGATGAACGTCTACCTCACGTCGTGATCGAAATCGTGGTGCAACTACTGATTTGATGCTCTTATTTCCCTCGATGTTGTGTGTTGATCCTGATGCAGCTATAATAGTCTTTCGATTCTACTCCAATTCTTTCCAATTCTAGCTGCAACTTTTTTTCGGGTTTGTGAATTCCTCGCAAGAATTCGCAACGACGTAAAAAACAAAGAAGGAAAAGTACGAAGGTGACCAACCGAGGACTTTTGTTTCGTACTCAGAAACATCTTGAAATAAATACGAGTTATAAATAAATCCAACTGCTACCTAGTAACGGCGTTGCGTATCAATCCGACCACCGCCAGAATGTCATCGATCCGGAGCAGGAAAAACGAAATGCGGGTCCAAATCGCCCCTCTGCTCGTCGCGATTTCGGTGTTCTACTACCTTGTGCCCTGCCAACTGTCGCCACAGGAGATGAAGACATTGGTCCTCGCCGAACAGGTTTTGAAGCAAAAGAAAAACCTCCGGGTCTCGAAAGCGACGTCGACGACGACGAACAAGGAGACCGTGGACGCAGAACTACAAACAAGTGCCGCCGCGGGGGAAGAGAAATTCCTGATTGCCGTCCTGCCCTCTCCGGCGATGTCGACCGCCGAGGACACCTCTTCTCCCGGAGGACGAGGCTCTTCTGCTCTCATTTCGCATGAACACGAGGACGACGATGAGCAGTCCGTTTTTTCGGACGAGGTCGACCTCGAAAAACGCGCATTTCCATGATCAAGAATCTGCATCCGAGGCAGCGGGTGTTGACCAGCTGGGTACCACCGAGCAGAAGAGCAGTTGGATCGACAAGCATGCCGAACGCGGAGATGAATCTTCCCCCCTTTCGCGGACGTCGTCTGGCTCTGGTTTTTTCAGAAGGAGCCCCAGTAGCACCTCTTCCAGCACCGGCAGTTCGGGCAGCTCCTGGAATCCATTTCCTCGCGCGAGGCCTTTCATCGTGCAAAGCGCCGAGTCGCGCAGCATCGAAAGGCAGGCCACATTGGCGCAAGAAATGCAGGCGCTCAGGGAGACGAGAAGACTACAGCGACAACTACAGAGAGAGGAAGCAGGTCAGGCACAAGCCCAAGCAAGCGCAACCGATGAAACTGTCGGCACGCCGGGCTCCCAGGGCACATCACCGACGAGCCGAAGCTGGAGATTATTTCCCACCGGCACACGAACACGATCATCACAAGTTGTTCCAGCGCCTAGTTCCTTCGTGGAAGTCCAGCCGTCTCCTCCTCTGGAAAACGGGAACGGACAACTCGGCCAGCCACTTGTTTCTCCGTCTCCTGCTGGGTCAGATGATCACAGTGCAACTGCCGGTGTTCTTTCCGAGCAACAACCCGCGGGTGTGCTTGATCAGCTCGCAGCTTCCAGCCCGGCACTGCCACTGCCAGCGCACGTACAAATGGAGCCGACAAAGAACGGGAAGCTCCACCACCCGTTCCACGAACTCCCGGACCAGATCGCGCAGGGCGTGCAAGATGCCAGCGGCGCGGAAGTCGAAGTTTCTTCTGCGGTTTGGCTGGAAAAAGGCCAACGCTCGTACGTCGACGCGGACCAACAGAGCGGTCCGGTGGTGGACCTGTCCAGCACCAACGGAAAAAACTCGAACCCGATTTTTGCGGAAAGCAACGACGACAAGCAATCCGTGTTCTCGGACAAGGCGAGGCTTGATGAAGATGCGAATCCTGGCGCAGCATCTTCCGACGCAGCGGGAATGGACCACCCGCTGCTCGCCGGGCAGAAGAGCAGTTCTTGGGCCGAAAAACCATCGGAGGCTCTCGCATTGTCTGCTGCGGCTCAAGCGATGCCCATTTCCCAGCATGAGGATGAAAACGCATCTTCTTCGAAGAACCTGGCTGCGAGCAGTACTTCTTCTCCTACCCGGCCGCGGCGCCTGCGGAAAAATGCGTCGAAGAAGAAAGGGTCCTCGTCCGACAAGAACCAGGGGGGCCCGGCGACTTCCAAACTTGGTGCTGGAGTGGCGGAGGGGAAAGACAATCCAAGCAAGATGAACTACCCGGCCCTTGATTGGTTGCAGGTACAACTATAATGCTGCAACCACTTTACAGTGCAGTTTTCGAAGAGGATCACATGGATGATAAGTAGGTGCTTGTGCTGCGTCAAGGTCTCCAGTTGCAGGTACTTAAAAACTAGAATAAGAAAGAAAGATCGAAGCGGGACATGCGATAACTAAAGTAAATCTAAAGCAAAATAATTCCAAACTACAGCTTTCCACGGGTTTCGGCGCTTCCAGCGATCTTTTTCACGAAACCGACGCCACCCGGATCACACGCCTCCAGTTGATGGTGTCGGCGCACACGCAGGCAATTCTTGTCTTGGAAGACGCCGAACATGCCGCAGCCGACGTCGCGAACTTCCAAGCCGCCACGCTGGCCCACTTGGACGCGCAACCGGCACCGCAGCTGGATGCCGCCTTTCGCACCATGCTCGACCACAGTGTTCGCAAAGCCGCGTGGCGCGTGAAGGTGGCAGCCAAAGCCGTCAAGCCGTTTGAGCAAATGTTACACAACGAGGCAGCCGTGTACGGCGACCCGGCTATCGGCGAGAAGTTGGCTCGCATCTCCGACCCGCGCCTCGTGGAATTCGTTGTGGCCGACAAAAATCACAACTCCGTGCTGGAGTATGACGAGTGCCCGTCTGTCGTGCGGACTGTGGCGGGGAGTGGGTCCGGGACGAGTGCGGAGAGCTTGCAGGGCGAGGGTATTTCGCAGGAGGAATTTCTACACGTCGTGACTTCGGGTGGAAGGGGTGCGGGTGATGCATCCGGCACTCTGGGCAATGTCGAGTCGTCGCTTCTGGAAATGCAGCCGCGCAACGACAACACGGTCCGTGCCCTCGCACGCGGTCAAGCCGGCCCTGCCTGCTGGGAAGACAATTCGTCGACGACGACTGGATCGTCGTCACCCAGCAGCAGCTTAATAAGGCGTTCCTTCAGCAGCCCCTTGAGCAGCACCGTCCGCGCAATTTCCAGTGTGGCTACTTATACCCAACGAGCCGCAAGAGGATTTTTCGAGGACAGCCCCGAGACACAGCAGTTGAAAGATGAGCGGTTGGCTCAGCAGTTGAGTCAGCGGTCTCCTTATCACGACGGTCTTGGCGGAGTATTGACCCCTGGGCGACATACGTGGCAAGCTGCAAATGATAATGCAGGACGTGATACTGAACGCATTGTGCAGACGCAGCGGGCGAGGGCGGGGTCCCGCAGTCGCGGACGCCCGCCAGGAATGTGATGTTGTTTTGATGTGCAACGGAGGAAGTGACAACCTTTCGTGTGATTAAAATAAATGCGAAATGAATATTACGTAAGTTTAAGTAACAAGATTGAGCTACAATTACAAAGTTCTGTCTCGGGCTTTGAACAGTTTGATGTGTCCTTCTTATGAAAATTCATCGAGTGTGATTTCTCTACTTGCAAATTAAGATACTTACTCAGTTCTGACTGTGCCACGTCTCAAGATAGATGGAACCAACATGTAACAATGTCGTCGGTAAGAATCAGGATAAGCACATGTCGCAATGGAAAAGACCCTAGGCCAGCAGAGATTTCTTGTTTGCTTGCGCCAATCTCGACTCTGTGTATTTGATAGCGCTACTGTGATATTTCAGGACAATCCATTATAGTACAAGTACTCCGAGGACGAGGCACGGCTCCGTTGCGGGGTTTTCGAATCGGAGGATGTCCAAAATAAGCTGCGGCGCCGCCTTCTCCACGATCCGGCGTGCATGCGCACTGACCTCCATGTCAAGTGGTGCTGGCGTCCTGGCTGTGCCTGATTTAGGTCTGCCCGGGGGCGCGCGTGACCTCTCATGCCCAATTTAAGAGTACTGCATCGCCCCGAAAACGAGCGCTGTAGTGGTCCGCTCAAGAGTTTGAGAAAACCGCTTCGGAGGCTCTTGCGATTCACTTCACTTCACCCAGAACAAACTAACATCCGACGCCGCGCGCGCAGAGCGCCTGAATTTTTTTTCGCTGATTTGGAAGACACTTGCATACTGAACCGTTACATAGGCTTTCTCCGGAGTAGAGCAGGCTTGCTGGAGAGAGACTGCAGGATCCATCGGACATATGCTTCTGCAGTGCGCGCCAGTGGCAGTGCTATCTTTCCAAACTGCGCCGTGTGAGGCAGGGGTGAGAGGGAGAAAAGGGGTATCCGCAAATGCTCCGGGTTTCCGTTCATTGCAATCATGGTTGCGCAGCCTGTATCTCTATCTCGTACATGATCTGGTAACCAAATGCGTGCGCGCGCGATATTAGATGGGTACTAAACTTGAAACTAAAAAAGTTTTACAGCAAAACCAGCAGACCAGCGAGCAGAGAACTCGCATGAAGCAGAGGCAGATCAATTTTACACGCTTATGTACATAGTATATTAGCTTGTTTCAGATTCAGAATAAAGATGCTCCGCAAGTTTATCTTGCTCCTGTATACAGAGTTGGCGTTTATTATTCAGAACACTATGCTTATTTCGCATTCGCAGTGCAGCAGCTGTTGTGCTAGTAGAACGTACTAGACCGAGTAAGTACTTGCGTTCGTGCTGCAACGCATCTTGTTTCATCTTGTGACGAGTATGTTCGACGGGGGAACGTTACCCATGGTCCTGCTTATCGCTAGGCATTCCGATAGATCTTCGACACGACTAGGTGTACAAAAATGCTTCTTCTGCACCAGTCGAAGATGCTGTGCAAAAGAGTTGTAGAGCTACTAGTTTGCGATTGTGGTCGCGTGGAGGTCCGCATGATACATGATCAGGTTGACATCCACTCCTCGTGTCTTTATTTCATCTTCGAGTAGTTCGTAGTCGTCTAAACCGTGAGAATCGTGGGCACGCGACTCCGGCGTTGATCTCTGTACGGAAACAGGGATATAATGGTGTGCGTTGAAATAAGTATGACCAAATTTCTCGTAGCTTGAGTTTAAAAAAGCATTTGCATTTCATTATACCAAGCACGTTGACCAAAGTCGTGCACTCCTGGACACAAGGAAATATCGTGGGCACATTGTAAGATCCTGTCAACTTCGAAACTCCAAGCAGACTCGTAGAAGATCGTAGCGCGAGTAAAAGTCGCAAGTCGTAAAGGATCGCGCTCGGTGCCCTCCGTCGTCGCAATCTGACCAAATCCTTCGTGGTTTATCTTCTACTTTTGATCGCTTGTATTTCGAATTTCCCATCCACCGACCACTTTTACGCGATTTCTCGGTCAAACCGTATCCTGCCAACTCCCTTTGTTTATAGCTTTGTTTTTTTTTCGAAGGAAGAAAAAAAACTTCGAAGACAGGCTATTTGCGTAAAGATAAATCTGTTGATCGCTTCATCAGAAAATCAATTAATCTCTCTATGGCAGCTCCACCTTCTTTGAGATGATCCAATTTCATAATCTTCAGTCTGTCGTTGTTTCTGGAGTTCTCATCTGCAAGTAGGAACGACTAAGCTCGTCCCCGAGTTCTCGTATTTTTCGCACTGTTTCAGGCATCACAGGCACGGGAGTGAAGTACCAGTAAACCACGAAACGAAATGTCCGAACCCGGTGGTGGTTCTAGTCCCTCGACGGCCCCTTCAGGCAACAAGCAGGGATCCTCAAATCGGGGAAACCGAAACGAGAGGAAGGGCAAGGGGAAGCGGAACAGTACATCGTCTGCGTCCGGGGATCATGCTACGGGGGCTGCTGGGGCCGTAGATGGTGGAGCGGCAAGTACGACCGAAGAACAACTATCCGTGTCTGCCACTACAGGCACTGGAGCGACGGGAGGTGTGTCGTCCTCGTCGCGCAGCGCACAGAATTTCGACCGAACTACCCCCGCCAACTCTTTCGCCTTGCCGGCAAGCGATTACATCGATGTCGAGCAACGTTTGATAACGGTGAACGACCGGCTGCCGAGCTCTGCGCCGGATCGGGAGCCGCCGAGCGGAACCCAAATCGTCCGCAGGACGCGGCGGGAAAGTGCCTCCGGCGAAATTTCTGGTGGCAATGCAACGTCTCACAGTGCGACGTCCAAGACGAACAGGAGCGACTTGGACGAACGAGCGCAGTACGCTTTGTTCGCGCAGGACGAGCTGGTGCGGCTGCATGAGGCCTCCGTTTTGAGCAACAACGAGCGGGACGCTGCGGCCGCCGGTGGCGATGTAGCTAACAGGAACCAACTATCAAATGCAAGTGTGTCGTGTGGGTCTGGAACAAGGCTGCTTGCACTTGCTTGACATGATGCATTTTCTGGAGTAGACAAATGGTCTGGTTCAGAGGATGTGAAGCATGAGCATTACGTGTACAAGTTTTGCACGCGAATCTGTAGCAAAGACAAAGAGTGGGCAGCGTTTGGCACTGATGCCGAAATACAGATTTTTGTCAGCTCGAGATTTAGCGTCACAACTTGCCTGGTGGAGCTCTTCCACCAGACCCAGACATGCAACAATTTGCAATGCATATGATGGACTACACCCGAGGATGCCGAAGTGGAAGCGGTTTCTGGTGAAGCTGTTTCACCACTCCCCGAAATTCGAGCTGCTCATCCTTCTCTTGATCATCGTGGATGTGACCATGGTCGCGATGAACATAATGCTCGATGCCGTCATTGAAGTGCCGCGGGAGTGGAACGGACTGCACGAAATCCCGGACGAGTATTACGACGTGGAGGTCCGCGTCGACATTCCGGACCACGAAAGCATGACCGAGGTTGAATATCCTGTGTAAAAACTACGTCCCCACCCCATAGTCAAGTAATGGGGGCTTTGCTACACAAATCCACAAGGTTTGGGCATTGCGCATGACAAATTTCGGCTCGCAGCTTAGTCGTGTTTAGCCTGTGCAGCCGCATCACAAGTAGATCGCCTTATCCTGGTTCCAGCATGACAAACTCCGAGATACCATTGAAAAATGCTCCTCATGGGGCTGCGCATGAGAAATGTCTTTAGGTTTGCTGATTTGCATGAGAGCTACAACTATGGGGTGGGGACGTTTTTACTCAGGAGATTGAAAGGAAGGCGTTTATCCACCGTCCCAAGTTGGACGACGTGCACAGCTATCAAATGCAAATATGTCTGGACGATCTGGAAACTTGTGATGCTGGTTGGCGAATCCTGAGGACGCCACAAGAGACGGCTCAGCATGCCAAGTTCCTGACTTGATAGGTGTTGCGTATTCTGCCTGACAAACCGAAACCGCGTTTCGGCATGACACAAAAATGGGGCTTTTGGGTAACAAGCATAACAGACTTTGGAGTCATGCTAGCAGAGCATGACAGACCTTCCATTCTTCCAGACCCAGACACTTTTGCAATTCATAACGGCTGCATCTACGATA
This sequence comes from Amoebophrya sp. A120, assembly GCA_905178155.1. Lineage (NCBI taxonomy): Eukaryota > Dinophyceae > Syndiniales > Amoebophryaceae > Amoebophrya > Amoebophrya sp. A120. Next base: position 1,120,049 of record CAJINV010000013.1, on the reverse strand, counting down.
TCGCGGCGGACGAACTTGTGGGCGACGGCTGCGGCGACGAGGCTCTGGAGCAGCAGCTGGACGTGGACCACCTGCACCTCAAGTTCGCGGAGCACAGAAAAAACAGAACGACAGAATATGACCCGCTCAGGTGTTACTACAAGCTCAACCGTTTTTCCGAATGAGTATTTTTGAAAGGAACGTCGGAGATCTGTGATGCAAAGAGTTGTGCACAATCTGAACTAGACCTTGGACTGCAACTTCTTGCTCTCGCAGGAATACGCAGGACAAATTCAGGAGCCCCAAAGAACCCCACTAGAATCCGACGGAATTATTTGCATTGCGAAGTAAAGTGCTAGTGCTAGGTAGTCGTCTCTACTGAATGTTCCTCACGTAGTTGTCCATGGAAGGCATTTTAAATATTGTAGCGGTTGAGATTGTGAAAACACCTGAGCAGGCGATACAGAAAGAAAAGGAGATGGCGAGGTCGTGCCAGAATCCGAACGCGGATATCAGAGCCGCCTGAACACATTGGCGATGGAGGGTAGTTATTAAATTTCGATTTTCCTGTGTAGCTGACTGTGACTAATAGTAATAACTTGTTGCGATATCCAGTAGTACCTGTTATTAACAACTACTCACTACCGTGCGTAAGATTGGTTCGCAGGCAGCTACTACATCAAGTGAAAGTGTAAATCATAAACATAAATGGATTGTGGTGCGACGTTTGAAATTTACTCATTTACTTCAGTGCGACAGGACATGTGTCTGGTGCCGCTGAAAAGGAAAATCGAGATATACTCTATTTTTACCACCTCGTCGTCTCAAAAAAAAAATCCCAGAAACAGCGTGAGCGCGAATCAAACAAAAAAACAGCACTCAAGGAAGGAAAAGACCAGGAGGGCAGCGCCGGAAACGACGGCGCGGCAGTGGAGCAACTACACGATGAGTACTCTGCCGGAAGAACGGGTGATGTGACAAACCTGCACGACCAAGAGGCTGAGAAGAAGGACCACGACGACCAGCATGCTCTGACTGGGCACCACGACCACCCTTTATCGCACCTGTACAACTACGTTCCTGCGGTGCCCCCCGTGTCGGAGCTTCCCGTCGCGCCAGCATGGTCAAACGTCGCGGAGCATTTGCAATATCCCGTTTGGGACAGCCCGGACCAGTTTTCACCCGAGGCAACGGGCGCCGCACAGCATTCTGCTCATCCGGAGGACCACCACCGCAACGATGCCACAGAACAACCCGAGCCTGCTGACGACACTCCGCATGTCCACGGGAGCATGCGGTCGCGTCCGCAGCGGACTACACGTATCGCAGAGAAAAAAGCTAGCATTCTACCATATTTGTGAAGCAGAAATATGATAATCCACGCCGAGAAGAGAAAAATGAAATACATCTGTCGTTCATATCTCAAGCAGGAGATGCTCTGAGATTGTGTAAGGCAAACAATCTTGTGTATGTCTTTTTGCATTTTTGATGATATTTGCTAGCTGCTCCTTTCCTGTCTGATAGGCCGCAGGGACCTATGCAATTTGCAAATATGTCTAGGTCTACGTCTAGTTCCGGAACATTACAAGACTTGTCATGATGCATGTCTGACATGACTCTGAACTCTACAACTGTGATCGACGCATGTGCCCCGAAACTCGCGCCTCTTTCCAGAGATGCAGAAACGCAATAGCTCGTGCGGAATTTTACGCAACATGTAGCATGCGTGGCTACATATTGTAGTGTCAATTCACAGACTCAGACTAGCAGTACAAGGTTCAAGACCCAGACATATTTGCAGTGGATAGAAACAGCTGCCCACGCGGGAAGATGACGACGGTGCGACCTCTTTCCTCGTATCGGTGGCCGTGGATGCCGAGGGACTTACAAAAACGAAAGCAAAAACATATAACCTGCTCAGGTGTTACAATCTCAAGCGTTACAATAGAATAGGAAGAGCTTTGCTGCCAAAAGTGCATGATCTAGCCTACGTACTCCCACAGGATTGCGCATGTTGACAAGTTCCGCAGCCCCAAACTTCATTGAAATCTAGCAAAATTGCGAAAAGAGCAAGGCTCTTTACGTTTCTCATGCTGCTTGTGCAAGACGAAGTCCCGAGTGTATTGTAACGGTTGAGATTGTAACATCTGAGCAATCTTCCATAAACCAGACGAGGGACGGGCAACCGGTGATCATGCAGCTTTGGCTGAAACACACCCACCGGAAACCACACCAGCAGCAGCAGGAGAAGGCGTATCTGTTCGATCGATTTTGATGTTTATTGTCCTGCTATTTCGGTACAAATACAAAAGCAGGTGGGTCCTTTCCACAAGAATACAAGTACTTTCTACAAGTACTCTATCTCTCGTTACTTTGAGATTAGATTGAATGTTCGGTGTTCATGCTTTTCTCCGCGACCGGTAAACAGAAAAAAATACACCACAGCAGGAGACCGGGAGTACCGAGGGCAAGACCGCAGGGGGTGAGCAGGACGCGAGTACAGTACCCCACCGGCGGAGTGGGAAGCTGCTCATCTACGTGGGGTACTGGGCCGAAATAAAGGAGGTGTTCGAGACGATCAGTCTGTGCGTGATCTGCTTATTCATGGTGGATATCAAGTGTAAAAATGTCTGGGTCTGGAAGATTGCCAGGTTTGTCATGCACATTTTGCATGACTCCTGATGTCTGTGATGCATGCCCTAGCATCACAGATTTTGTGAGGGCTTCCTGATGCCTATACCGCACGACAAATGCTCTTCCCGTGTAGCAAAACTTGGACTCTCGTTGCTGCTCATGCAATACAGATTTTGTTGGAATACAAAATCAGCATGACAAGTTCGGATCCTTCCAGACCCAGACATTTTTGCATTTCATGGTGGAGCTGGTGCTGCACATCTTGGCCAACGGGCTGTACGAGCACTTCTTTGTCTATCGCGGCCTCAGGTTTGAAATCGACGAGGTTCAAATGCTTTGTAATGCATAAAAGCGATACGGATACAAGTTCCAGTTCTGTGACCCTTATTTCTGTGTGGCGCGTGGTGACAAATGTTTGGAGCACCTGAAGCCAGTTTGCCATGCTGTATTGAGGCAGAGAAATTAATATTTGAACCCTGTCGATTTCAAACCTGACACTCCCATAGTGTTGGCACCAAAATGAAGATCGCGGGGATGTGGATCGACGCGATCGTTGTCCCCATGTCCTTCATCCAAGAGGTGGTCTTCCCAGAACAAATCGAAGAGCTGGACATGGTTGTGGCTCTGCGGTACAGTAGTTGCTTTCTGAAATAACTCGTCGAATTGTAGTGAGATGCTGCACCCTCGATCATGATGCGGCAAAACTTTCTGATGCACAGTACCTACGATATCGAATGGGAAAGTCGTGCTAGTTTCAGTTCGAACTACAAGTTGTACGTAGTAGAAATAATTGTATAGTGCATGACAAAGGGAAAGGGAATTTTAAGCACGAGCCGCAGGCATTTTGACGCGAAATCATGTAAGCGAATTCATACGATGAAAATGTGTCTGTAATTACAGGTTGTGGCGCATTGTCCGGATCTTTTCGGGCGAGTTCGTGTTTCTGGGCGAAATCTACGAGGATCGACGAGAAAAGAATCATGAGCTGGAGTTTATGACCCTGTCACAGGTTACAATCTCAAACGTTACAAAAGAATCTGGATTCCATCTTGCACAATCAGCATGACAGACACACAAAGTGTTCCGCTTTTATGCAAAATTCGACGGATCTTCAGGCAGTTTGGGACTCAAGAACTTGTCATGCGTATTTGTTCCTGTTAGAGCAAATAGGCCAGATCGTGCTCTCTTTGCATCACAAAGCTCCACTTCCAATGTAACGCTGGAGATTGGAACAACACCTGAGCAGGTCATAGAATTGGCAGAGTTCTTCATGGAGGCGAATGATCTTAACCTGGAAGATTGGGAGCAGTTTAAAGAAGACCATCCGTACTGGAAAAAGTAGCGGCGATGTTGGGAGGTGAGGTTTCTTTTGCTATGGTGCAAATAAATTCATGCGGCATAATTTCCTCGTTAAGAATCGAATCCGTTTCTTGATCGACATCGACACTGACTATTTGACTTTTTTTACTTCTATGCTTTATGATTCACAACTTACTTCCTTCAGTACCACGTGTACCATCGTGTCTTTCTGTTATGAACAAATACGATCGTTGTTTTTATGGTGTGCGATAGATGAAAATTACAGAATTATGCAACTACTTTTGAAGAACAAAAGGCGGCATTGGACGACCGAGTTTCAGTTTCAGGATCATGCCTCCGCTCAGGGCAACGAGAACGACTTCAACACAAACTGTCACAAACTGTTTGTTTGGGTGTGATGTACCAAAATTGAAAACGAAAATCGTGGTTAAGTAGCAAAAATTTTCTTCGCGTTTTTGCCTGTTTTCTTTGATTTGCAACTACATTATTTTCATGTAAAAATTGAACAGATTCAGATTGATAGTCTTGAGTATGAATGTGAGTGTTATCTTGCTATAAACTTTTTAGATTTGGACGAAATGGTTGCCTGATTTACCAGTTTCAACAACACTCCACAGTGAAGGGCACGCGGCTTGCGCCGGATTCGCATGGTGTGCCCTTGCAGTTTTGATGATAGGATGAATATCTTCGTGTACACAAGAAAAAAAGGAAATCAGGTTCTTTACTACAATATGCTACATGTGGGGGACGAGTCTTTTATTGAGACGTCGACGTTGCGGCCTTCGTCATTGACACTGTACATACTTGCAACGAGAAGGAGTGACAACTCCACAGCACATAGCCGCCGTACAAGTAGAAGCTGAATAGCTTTCCTTGCACTTCTCGCGGGAAACCCCACTTCTGCTTTTCGGATCATGCAGCAATGTTCCCTGGTCCTGAATATCTTCTTCGTCGAGCTTGCATTTTCATTTCAGGGATTCTGTGTTTAGGTTTACGTTCTCGATCGTGCATGTCATCGTTTCGTTCATCTTATCGTGCAACAATCAAATGCTACTTTCTTGGCTCTGCCGTTCAGACACTACTTACATAAACCCTTTCTCGCAGCGACAGAAACTAGATTTTTCGTTTTTAGTTTTTTCAACCGTGTTTAAGACTTTCGTCATTAGGTCAATTCCTGCCGTTGTGTCGTTGTCCGTCGTCCACTCCTTGAAATAGCATTGGTCGTATGTTTTCTTGTCCATAATTCGTCCGATGTAGTTGAATAAAAACAGGTTTGCGTCCGTTTGTAGAAGTCCTCTGCTCCTAAGCTCCGGACCTACCTGAACCAGGTCGCCAAAGGCGATCAGTTCTCGTCGGGTTTTGATTTGTTTCCAGTGACTTTTACAATTTTCTGAATTTTCATCTTCTTCTACGTCGGGGGAAAACCCTAAGTAAGCGACGCAGCTGGGTCCTTTTGTCAGCAGCGAGCCATGATGTCCGACGACGTCCTCGAACACGTTCGTGGCGGCGACCGATGCAGTGGCACCTCGTGGCCCCGAGGGCAGTCGTGCGGCTTAATGATACATGATCGGCATGCGTGGCGGGAGAAGTGTAGGAGCGGGGCAATGATCCACGGCACAGCTTCTCGTCAACTTTCTTCATTTTCATCTCGGACCACGAATGTCGTGCTCGCCTTTGGGGTTCTTGCGGCGAACAATACGAGTGGGCATTATTCATACTTCCAGACCGCAAGTGCGTACCAACTTGTGCAGGGGAACACGAAGGAGCGCCACCGCTGGAGAAAGTCTGCCGCAGGCACCGGGATGCGAGCGAAAAAAATTGGCAAAGGCAAGAAACTCCTGTTCAATCGAGCAGGCGAAGGACGAGCAGCCACTTCATCTTCGACAACTGCGCAGGAGGACGAACAAGAACTCTCAGTACGACCCTCTGCTGCTGCTGCTGCTGTCCCCGAAACGCCGGAAGGTGGATCTGCATCACCAGTGGGGCGGGGACCACGAGCGATGAGGCGCAAAGACCAGCATCTGCCGCGATTACCCCTACCTCCTCCCTGACGCAGGTGAAAGTCATGACTATACAGCAGCAGAAGATGAAGAAGGAGGAGCAGCACGGCATGGGCATGGCCGCCGACAAAAACGAAAATACCGGGAAAAATGAAAATCGTACGGAGCACGCGGAGACTTTTCTCTCCTCCTCGACGACCTCAGACGACCACAACCCCTCGGCCCCCCCGGGCCACACCTGCGCCAAAAAGCGGTGGGACAGTTGCACGGAGGAGCGTTGCTGCGACGCGGAGCCTGCCGGTACGTCGGTGGCGGAGGGCTCCAAAAACCTCTGCTACAAAAAAGACCTGTGGTACAGCCAGTGCCTCGGGGAGGGGGAGTGCGACACCCAAGGCGGGTCCTGGTATGTAGTGAGGTTACCGAACGGTTCTAACCAGGGAGTTTTTTTGCCATATACCCTGAAAAACGATCGGCAGTTTTCAAGCGGCCGGAAGCGTTTTTGGACATAAAAAATTTTCAATTATCAAGCGGGCGGGGCTTTGCCATCAAACAAGCCCGGTCGAAAACTATCGATTCGCACTTGATAAAACGACGCAGGGGAGCCGGCAAAAGGGGCGCCCTTCTGAGGCGCCCGCCGCCTTGGTTTCTGGCGATTTGGGGCGCCCAAAAAGGGGCGCGCAAAAAACGCGCCCAAAATCAGAACAGCGAAACAGCATGGCACGGCCGCGATTTCGGAGCATTTTGGGCGGCCGCGAAAGCGGCCGCCTTTTCGCCGGTTTCAGAGCCTGGGAAGCTTTGCAAAACGCGCCGGCGTGAAAAATGAAAACGCGAAAAAGAAAAAGCGCCCCAGACGCGCAAAGCCAATCCGCATGCTATGGGCCCGATTTTCCTTCGCTTTTTGGGCGCCCACCGTGGCACCCGGATCGGCTCCATAGCATGGGGGCTGTCTTTCGGAAAGGAATTTCGGGAATTTGCTAAAATTTGCGACGTTTATCGAGCGGCCGCCATACCGTGCGGCCTAACGTTACTCGCGGCGGCATGGCGAGCCAAGAAAAAGCAAGGCCGCGGCCAAGGCGACGGCCGGCAAGAAAACGCCCACGACCTCACTACCCCCGCCCCGGCGGCTATATTTGGTACTGCATCGTGATGAATGCCAACCCCCCGGACATCCAGCAGCTCACCGACACCTGCTCCTACGAGGGCGCCTACGGGATCGCCCGGAAAACCTGGGATACCGCCACCCGCACCGACGTAACCATTCCGATGGTCTGCGATAGTGGTGCAACGGTCGGCGGGGAGGCAGTTGCGCCTCAGTCGCCCACGCAAGAATCGCCGAGCGTGGTGGCTGCTCATTCCAGCAGTGGCGCGCCGTCTGCTGTGGGGGCCTCCTCGGGAATGCTGGGTACTTCCGTCGCGAATCTCGATGAGAGAACGGTCGCGGAAGATGCAGCCGAGGGCGCCGTTGGATCATGCTGCACGAGTTCCGGCGAGGAAGCAGGAGCAACGGAGGCTGCCGGGCAAGAAGATGGTGAACAAACTGGCGCGAACGGGTCCGGTTCCGGAGCACCTGTGGCGGAAGATGAACGGCCGGTGTGCTACTTCCCCGATTTTACCGTGGACCCCAAGGAACCCGAGATGGTGCCAATCCACGCCAAGGATCTCACGGAAGGCCTGCAATGCTGGCTCTGGGACTGGGACCAGGGAGTGTGGGGCGACCACGCGCACCGCTGGGACGGCACGTACCTGGTGAATGTGCAAACTGGCGCGAAAGTGGCGGTCGCGCAGGAGGAAGCGCCGGAACCCACTACGGCGGGGAGCACAGGAGGAAGCAGCACTCCTGCTCCGTCGCCGAACAGCAGCGGAGGTGGTACTAGTACCACTAATCCCGATCCGTTGTCCACGCCAACGCCAGGCCCCACGCCACCGTCCGGTACCGCATCGCCCGGCCCCCTACCGCCCACACCAGCTCCCGCGGGCTCGCAGTTTCTGTCCACAACGACGGCGGGGCATACTAACGCGCGCCGGAAGGAGTGGCTCGGCGCCATGACCCAAGTAACGCCGGGCGTGCAGTACTTCGATACCACAGTGGACGCCCGCGTGGTCGTATCCTCGGGGGGCGCGGCCAGGGGCGTGGTGTCCGAGGGGCAGGGCTACGGTCTGTGGATCGGCGGCACCACCGTGGCGGCCATGCGGGTGGCCTACGGCTGGCGCAAAGGATCGGACCCGCAGTACGACGAGGCGGTGCAGGAGACGCTGGAAACCTGGTACGGCTGGCGCCAGGCCTGCTACATTTCGACGGAGTGCAAGGAAGACTTTGCGATCAAGTACCACGCTGGGCGCAACGACGTGATGGCCGCCTACTTCTGCGGCCCGGACTGCCCCTTTCAGGGCATGGACAAGGTCTACATGCACGAGTTGCGCGAGGCCGAGAGGGTCTGCCACCCCTGTCTCCCGCACTGGAAGGTGAAACCGGACCTGACCGAACACCTGAGCGGCGGCTGCAACTCGGCCTCGGACGGCGACATTGACGGGATCGCCGGCATGATCCTCCTGGTCCTCACCACCGCCGCGGACCGGGATGACTACCTTTGGTGGGGCAACCTGGCAAAGGAGAGCTACCAGTCCTGCAAGGACGTGATGGTGCATTTGGTGGACAAGGGCAAGGGCGTCAACGAGGACCAGTACCTGTTTACCGTGGGCACGTCCTGGGGCGGGTTCGGGGTGTCCGATACCCACCCGCGCAAGGGCCAGAACCCGAGCTACCACGGCCCGGCGGTGTGGCGGCTGTGCCGCGACTACATGGACGCGTTCGAGTCCGTCGTGGGGGCCCCGCCTGGGGACCGCTTCGAGCGCCCCCCGTCCGGGTACCACACCGAGTGGCCGCCGCCGGATAGTTTCGCAGGCGCCTCTCCGGGTGAACCGCCGTTCGTGTCGCACGCGGATGGCGAGTGGGAGAAGCTGTTGCGGGGGACCTACAACATGCTGAAGGACAACCAGTGCCCGCAGACGGGGTGGATCTCGAACTGGTACAACACCAACGAGAAGGGGGCCGACGCCACGCAGCGGGTGGGGGACCGCCGCTACGGCCGCCTCGAGTTGGCCGGGTCGGGCACCCCCAAGGAGGAGTTCGGTTCGGAGGGGTCTCGGGGCGTGTGGCGAGTGTTGACGGATCGCGTGTGGTACGCGCACGAGCCGCCGATCGAGGGCTATCAAGGGGGAAAAACTGTGTTTTGGTGTAGCTTTTTTTGAAGACCTCAATGGCATCACAAATTTATTTCGCATGACCGAGGACGAGGAACGAAGTTACATAAGTAGGCATTCATTCATGCATCCATAGGTTATTCATATTCGTTTGCTTCGTGAAATGTAAACTAGGTTATTTCAAGTTTACCTGTACCTGCCGCTGGTTTGTGGCATTGATTACAGTTGTATTACTGACTGTCTTGCATGGTGGTCTGCACTGAAATTTGAAAAAGGTACACCAGCACAGTGTATTTCACCTGTATAAGGGCGTGGCAGACTTCAATTCGCAGAAGTTTCTCGACCGCATCGTCTTGCAAATGGACAAAGCATGATATGTGTGGCAAAAGTCCTTCTAAAAGTGCGAGTGATAGGCAGGATCCGTTCACAAAGAGAAAGTCACACGATAGATAAGTACTCATAATAACGCGAAAACACATAATAGGGGCGTGGCCAAAAGATTTTTCGCGCACGAAAGTAACTGACACAATTTACTTTTGCCCGTGATATGTGGACGGGAGAGACGGTTGCGGGCAACGACTGAAAAAATGACATGGGGGTGGACATGACCGGAATTCCCGCCCCGCCGGAGTGTTTCGCAAGCAAAATCCATTCGTCGTGGCAGTGGAATTTTTTCATGTTTGGCCCCATCTCCACGGCTTTGGTACACCAGTACACGGGGAGCGAGGTCTTGCAATACAACCAGCAGGATGTGCTGGACCACGCCGGCTTGACCATTTCTCGCCGGCAGATCGCGAACGAGAACTACTACGCGGCTTGTTGGGTCATGCTGGCAACGGCGTCCATCAATGGCGATTTATTGGAGCGTGCGGGTTACGTCGTGCGAGCCATGCAAGATCCAGGAAAATTGGAAGCGCTCATGCGGGGGGATCCCTTCGATTCGTGGAAATAATAGATACGATAGAAGAGGAACTCTCTGCTGGGACAAGAGGTGAAAAGAAAGAGCAGTTGCAAGTTCGTGAAACATGAAACTCGTTATACTGCCCGAAGAGATAGAAAATGAAACTCGAAGCCCCGGATTTTTGTGACACTTCATTTACTTAAGTACTTCTTTTCATCTTAGATGAAACTACCGCCGCTATACCGTTGTACTCGTTTTGCCCCGCGGAATCCTAGTTGCAAATTTGTATTTTAGGATCTTAAAGAACATAAATAGTAAAACGCGAGGACTTGTTTCTTAGTGCAATAGCACCAGCATCTCCACCCTAAGTACTTTTGCAGCCCTCCCCTTGGATTAAAGATAGAACCCTATTCGTCCCCCCGCTTCCCAGCAATTTTTTTCTGCAGGCTCTGCCGGCAAATCGTCGTCGATAACGATGGTGCAAGATGAGGAAGCAATGTTTTTCGCCTGTGTGATGATCGGCTTTGGTCCTGTCTTTGCGTTCCGCGTGTGTCGTGTATGTGATTGAATCTGTTGACCCTTTCTGACGGCGTCGCAGTTGATGAAGATGGTGTGAGTTTCCTGTCCTGGTACTAGGCTATCAATCTTCCGTTGTACACGGGCATCTTCCGGCCGTTCGAGGATCAGTTTTTGGTGTTGTGCCATAAAAAAAACGGCAATGAGGCACATACATACTCAGGGATCTTCTACTTTTTTGATCGCATGCATGTCGTCTGATGGCCGTTGAGCAGTGTAGTTTCGCCGCGGTGGAACACACTAGAAGTAACTCTCCGAGGATGAAAATCACGGTAGTGCCTGTGCTTTGTGGATCTCAGCCGTGGCGATGGTTGTGGGCAGACATCGGATTTTGTTTTCAACAAGATCAACAGTCAGGATGAGGATCCCGTAGGCACAACTGAGGTCAAAAGTATAATTGCGCCGAGGCCGGCGATCTACGAGCTACTGAAAAGGGTTGTGCTGGGAGTTTTTGCCTCCATATCGATATGAGCAGGAGAATGTAGTAAGTACTTACAACAAAGACCACAACTTATGTATATCTGCATGATCTGAACCCCCAAAGGTATTAATGTCGGAGCAGGAGGTTCTCGTACTTCCTTTCAGCACGACCACCCGCCCCTCCGCCGCTAGCGAATTTATGGCACTCTTTACTCGCTATGGTTCTGAAATTTCTGGCGTGGAGCCGAATCTCCTGTTTCCCGGATTTGGAGATTCACTTGCAATGCTGCCAGCAGAAAATAAACGCGCCGGTGGATCAAGAACATCCTCTGCTCGACGAGAGCAGAAACGAACAACGAATAGTGCGAGATGGAAGCGAGGGCCGCGAGGGGCGGAGCACATCAGGAACACACGAGACCACAAGGGACGAAAAACGGTCCTTCGACCTGTTGAAGGGAAGAGTTCTGCCGCAGGGTCTTGGGGTCTGTTTCTTGCCTGGCGTCGAAGATGGATCTTTGCTCGATCCGCGGAAAGACCACTGGCTCCCAATCGCGAAGGACCTGCAGCCGACCTTCGACTTGTGCTGTCAGCGGACCCAGCATTTGTCGGTGGAGGAGGTCACAGAGCTGTACGGTTTACTGAATCATAACCAAGAACATCATCAAAAAAATAGAAAACCAGAACCTCCTGAAGAAGAAACACTAGAACGGCCACGCAGCACGAGCACCGACAGTATCGACTCCTACACGACCAGTACCACGGCCGCAAAAACTGATGATGATGATGAAAATAGTACTCTGTCCTCCCGTTCCCATCCCGTGCTTGGCCGGCTGTTTTTCGAGGTCGAGCCCAGCAGCACGTGGGACGATGATGCGTCCTCCCTGTGGCCGCCGGAGTACGAGCAAAGGAAGCACGTTCCGATCTCGCTGCCCCACGGCGATCACGCCCGGGTCGTCTTCCGGAAGCAGCTGGGCGGCTTGTTTCATCTCAAAAGTTTGTTGGACTACGGGAAGCGAGCAGTGCGGCTCTCGAGCCTGATGCCCTGGCTGCGGGACCGGGGATTCATCTCGGCAAATGATCCTGAGAACAACCCCTCGGACCACGCCGATGAAACAGTCAGCTCACCGTATCATGATTTTCAGTGGTGGTTCGACGGGAAGTCCGTGCTCGATTATGACGGGCCGGAGGCCCGAGAAGATGGTGAGACGTATCTATTGCGAAGACGCGAGGAGGAGAACGAGCAAAACAGACACGACGCGGTTGCTGGCAGTAAAGACACTGTTAGGCAGCTAGATGGAATAAACGATAGAAACGACGAGGATCAGGAACGAACCGAGCAGACTACTCGTGAGGAGCAAGCGGAAGGACAAAGCGAGATCATCTACAGTTCGCGACTTGAGAACTCCAGATCATCCGATCTTCGCCTCAGGCCATCTTTTGCAACAGTCTCTACGCAGAATACTTCTAGAACGGCTAATCCTGCGCTTTCCTTTCTCTGGAACCTGGTGGTGTCTCTCGAGGTGAACCAGCTACAGGAACAAACGTGTTTGCTGGAAGACTTCGATTCGTTGCAAGGCCCTCTGAAACGCACTCCTTTCTACCACAGTACGGAGGACATGCGGTTGTTGGTTAGTGAGACAAGAAGTAGCGCAGATAGAAGACGTGAAGCAACTGGGCAGCAAGAAGACGAAGAAAATGAGCTGCATTCGGAGAACCCAGTGTATCGGAATAAAGGACCGCCTTTGACGCCGGATTACGTGCCGTGGATTGAACGCCAGATGGCGGAGCGCACCGTGTACCACTGTCAGCACAGCTTTGAGGCGGACGACGGCGCGGGGTATGCGGAGTGCAAGCGTATGAGAAAACCTTTTGCAGCAGCAGGAGCTCCGAGAGGTATTCCCGAAGACCTCGTAGCAGACCGCGCGGACGCGGGAGGAAATTCTGACAAGGGTGCTGAAAGCGGTGAAAAGTCAAAAACAGATGCTTCCAGTGCGGCACCGCGACATCGGCCGGATGAACAAAAAGTAGTCGGGTCAACAGCTGGTCCTCCACCTCCTCCTGCAGCACCGTATAACCCATTTCAATGCAGTTGGCTGCTGGAGCGTGACGAGGTGTGGAATTGGGAGGTGATTCGGCATTTTCGGGCAAGAGAGGAGCTGAGGCATAGGGTTTTTCCTTCTGGTGCTGCTGTTGCGCTGCCGGTGGAGAGCGCCAGTTCTGCAGTAATATACGACGAGCAGGAAGGAGATGAAGACGGGCAGCACCAGGCCCAGCGGAACGAGGGAGCGCAACCGCACAAGGGGCTTGTTGAAGAACGTCATGTTGACGAAGAGGAAGAACGTGCAAATATCGACAAAGAGATCACCCGAACCCTGCAGCAAGAGCAGCTGAAACAGCAGGTGATACAGACGAAGGAGGAGTCCGTCCCTGGGGACTTTCTGGCGGCGGAAAGAATGCGTTTCATGCCGCGCACGGTGAAGGAGCAGATACGACAGTGGGTGGTATCCAGAAACGCTGACTTCACAGCGTTTGACTTCGTCAGAATTGTTGTGCGATTTTTCCTCGATGGAAATAAAAAGCGTGACGCTCATATTGATGTTTCAAGCGACGACTCGAGAACCGGGAAGAGTACTACTGGTCCACATCCACACGATGTGGATGTCGAGGTGGATCATGGTCCGGAGGAAGATGTGCTGGCCGCAATACTGAATGAACGCAACGAGGATCATCTACCTGAACCGGAAGGACAAGAAGGTTACACTGACCCGCCTGCGGTTTTACCGCCAAAAACAAACGAGCATCGCCACGAGCGGTATTTGAGGCTCGTGGAGCGCGCGCGCCAATCGAAGAGCAACGAGTTACCGTCGAAATTTTTGATCTACTGGATCTGGCTGGAGCGTATGGGCTTCCCCATTTTACTGGTCTTGTCCCGTCCGTTGGCCGTCGCGGTGCAAATCATCCGCTTGAAGATGCTGCGGGTGGTGAGTCTTTGCCGGGCGCAGCTGTACGCCTGGCAGCTCAGGGGCTGGCTGCAGAGCGTGATAGAAGAAATAAGCACTAGGACCAGCACCGCTGGCGCGAACATCAATGGTCGACGTAACAGCAAGGGTGTTGAAGGCGCAAGAGGGAATAAAACACGAGTAGTAGTGGACGTCGAAGAAGAAGAGCTCTCGCTGCTGAAACAACTGAAACAGGTCCTCGAGCTACACATTCTGGAGTTTGAGATACCCGACCACGGAACTGCTGCTCTCGACCACACGTCGTCGGGGGCTTCTGGTTCTGCGAACACCAGTGCGTCCTTCCTCCATGCCTACATGAGGAGAACGTGCGAGGAGTTTGGAGTCGGGTCTCGATTGGTTTACGAAGACTGCGTTTGTGACGCTTTTCGACGCGAGCAGGAGAAAGATAAACATCATTCCGCTTCATCCAGTGAGGACCGCCTGGATGAAGAAGATTCCGAACAAGGCAAGACTGCTGATCACACAGCGTCAGGCTCAGGACAAGAACTAAAAGTAGAACACCAGCCCGCGATTTCCGTCGGCGAGCTGCTTGCCTCCCTGCTTTCGGATGCAGAAAAGGAGAACAAGAAGCCCCGCGAGCACCACTACTACCGCGGGGCGCAGCTGTCGGAGCGGTCCGACAGCATCTCCGTGATGAACATTGGCGCCTGGAGCGACGAAAACGTGTCGGAAGTGCAAAAACAGTACTGGAACGGGCGGACGCAGCTGCCTGAAAGCGTGCGGAAAAACCGCATTTCCATCGACATTGTGTTGCCCGTTTGTGCCGAATCCGATGTGGAAGATTTGGACATTTCCGTGTTTCCCGGCTGGAGCCGAATTTTCTTCTACGATCTGTGCGGCGAGTTCGGGCGGTTCCTGCCAAGTAGGAGTGCATCAAGGACTTCTATCAACGAAGAAACTACGTCGAAGATGCCCACCACCGCGTCCGACACGAATTCCTTTGCGTTTCACCAAAAAGCAACGGACAAAACTTACCGGGTTTTTTCCGCGAAGGAGCTACTGGACAGCAAAACTTCATTAGGAGATGAAACAGAAGAGACTAAGAGTAAGAGAGCGCAGGAAGTGGAGAGATTCCTTCAAAACCCGCTCGCGGCGAACCTGCTCGACCGTTGCGCGAAGTTTCGTGCGGATTCCGTGTTTTTCGACGACTCGCACGAGGAAGACGTGCGAACTTTGGACGTGGGAGTGCGGTTCTGGCACTTGGCGAAGTATTACGACGAGCTGCCGGATGTGACTTTCATGGCCCACCCCGATTGGCGGGAGCACGCGACGCCGGGCATCATGCAGGCTTTGTTTGAAGCGTTGGAGCGGGGGCAGGAGTGGAAGCGGGAGATCAAGGCAGACGTGGTGCACTTGGGAAAACGGCAGCACGGACCGCTCTTGCACGAACCAGTGTTCCCAACCAGGAAGATAATGAGCAACATTAAGGCCGCTACAAGAAGTACAACTAGCATACAAGAAGACCACGATGCTGGTGCAACATTAACGTCCTCTCCTCCACCCCTTTCATTACTGCGGGAGAAATTCCTTGCGTCGGACGAGTCGAAAGCATTTGGCGTGGTTTCATCTCGTGGAAGCGTGGACGAGGGGGCGGGCCGCGAGTCTCTTTTAATGTGGCCGCCAAGAGAGGACCGCGAGGACGTTGCTGATCGTCGTGACAGCACAGAAACGAATGAAGGAAGATTGTCCTCAGCGGGCGAGGAAATAATAGTTGACGGCCAGAACGGCCACAGCACCGCAGGCACAGTTGTATCTCAACCAGCAAGTTTCGGCGGCTTCGTTTCCCCCGAAACGTTTGTGTACCACCAAGTCGGGTTGGAGAGCGGGGAAATGGGCGACTTCTTGAACAAAAAGGATTTCGAAATGGACGACGGGTGGTACGAAGAGATCGAGAATGTTGACGCTACATCTTCTAGCGCAAGAACTCCTATTTCTCCCGACGGCGCCATCAGTCCAAATTATGAAAATGATGGACCTGGTGCGGCGGACCCTGCTGGTTTTTCCGGTGCAGAGATAGAGAATACAGAAGTGCCATTGCCTCCCGCCCTACTCCGTCGTGCAGTAGATGACAAAGCCAAAGCGCGACTGAAATCCGTTATGAAGCAAGCCAGAATACAGAAGTTTGTCGAAGAGAGACTTTTGCCAGCACCGAGCGGCGATCCTGTAGTAGTTCACGAAGATGAGCCAGAACATTTGATGAAATCTCGCTCCTACTTCGAGAAATTCCGCACGTTTGTGAAATCGAAGTACTTCGATGCCGCAAAGACGAAGAACCCGATCAAGCGCGGGAAAATCAACTACGAGGAAGCCACGTACCACCGCCTGCCGGATGCGTACGAGCTGCAGCTCCACCGCAGAATTTGGAACGTGCTGTTTCAAGAGAAGTTCACCCTGCCGCAACACCACTTCGGCGGATACGACTACGGGGTCTTTCTCCTGTCGAAAGCGGCTGTTTTGTCAAAGGCGCGTTCCTGGTACACGCAGGTGGCGTTTGGCCTGCAGTCGGTCGAGCACACGTGGCAGGCGTTTTTCAGCGGTAGTGCTATCAAATGTAAAAGTGTCTGGGTCTGGAACGTTGGAACTTGTGATGCTAACTTTGGACTCTAAAAAAATCTGTATTGCATGACCAGCAAGAGAGGGTTCGTTTCTGCTACGCGGGGAGGGCATTTGTCATGCGGAGTTGGCTGGGAAGCCCTCTAAAAATCTGTGATGCTAGGTCGTGCATTACAGACATCCTGGGTCATGCAAAATATGCATGACAAATCTCAGAATCTTCCAGACCCAGACACTTTTGCATTTGATAAGTGCGGGATTTGAACAACAGGCACCACAACAAGAACGGCGCCGCGACCGAAGCAGAACTGCATCAAATAACTTCTACCGCGCCGCGTGGCACAACAAGGTGCACAGAGGCCTTTCGAAAACGATGTTTCAGCCGGATGCGCTGCGGGGGCCGCGCGTCACCGATTTTGTCTCCGTCCGGGTTGACATCACATCGACGCCGAAAATTTACAACAAGGCCATCTGCATGATCTTCGAACATTTGTGGAGCGTGTTGTTCGCCTACGTGCCCCGCAGTGGTCCGTTTAATAATTTCGAAAGCGAAAAGAATGTACTTGTTGATCCGAACGGTAGGAACGAAAACGAATTGGAATTTCAGTTCGGGTACCAAGGAAGGAGCAGTGGGCCGGCTCTTCAGCGAAGTAGTAGAGGGGAAAAAACTAGAAAAAGTCGAGGACGAGGGCGATTGGCGGAAGTAGAAGAAGTAGAACATCACAAGGACCCGCACCACGACCAGCAAACCTCCATCCTGCTGAAATCTCGGTTCTACGACTCCGCCCTTCCTCTGTCGCTCCGCTTGGAATGGCACCCGGTGGCCCGGTCAATTGTGCACTTTGAAAACCTTTGGCGGACGACGAGGCTTTCGCTGCTAACAGTGGAGGAGCGGTGCGCGGTGCAGACGTTTCTAAGCCAGCACCCCTTCTACTTGGAAAGAAGTGTCATCCCGCAGTTTCCCAGGATCTGCTACATGATTCAATAAAACAAAGTCTTACTTCATCTAGTCAGGTGTTTACTTCTTGAGAACAAAAAATAAAAGACCACGAAAATGTATGCCCGGGTAGCAACAGGCTAGCGAGCCTGTGAGCCTAGGCTGAGGATGGTCGGGCGGTATTTTATGCCCGTGTCCGCCCTCAGCCCTTTAGTGTACGGTAGCCAGGACTTGAGAAGATTAGTCAGGACAACCCACCGAATTTCGGGGTGGTATTTGTTCGCCTTCTCTTGTTCCCAGGGAGTAACGCCCCTGCCGTTGGTAGTAAGTCTCGTTTGTCCCGCTTTGCGGATGATCGTTAGTCCCGCTTTGCGGATGATCGTTAGTCCCGCTTTGCGGATGATTGGCCCGCTTTGCGGATGATTGGCCCGCTTTGCGGATGATCGTTAGTCCCGCTTTGCGGATGATTGTTTGGCCCGCTTTGCGGATGATTTGGCTTCCGCTTGTCGGAAATTTTGGCTTCCGCTTGTCGGAAATTTTGGCTTTCCGCTTGTCGGAAAATTTGGCTTCCGCTTGTCGGAAATTTTGGCTTCCGCTTTTTCGGAGCCTCGAACTTTGGCTTCCGCTTGTCGGGAAATTTGGCTTCCGCCTTTCGCAAGTTCTGGCTTTCGCTTGTCCGAAGGTCTAGCTTGGTCCGCTGTGCGGGAATTTTGGACTCCGAAGGTCGGAAACGTCTCGTTGCCAGCTATCTATGCGGGATAGGTGTTGTCTGGCCGTTCTGTCCTCGGGACGAGGAACGGCGGTCGGTCTCGCTTTGCGATGGGAGGAGGGGTCGTTTGGCACTGGCGGTTCGAACCCGTTACCCTTGCGAACTTTCTCCCTGACTAGAGCGCTGGACTTCGTTGGATCTGCTTTGAGATAAATATCCGGACTTCCCCTCCCATCGCTATGCGAGACCGAGACTCGTCCGATTGGTTTGTAATGGGGCTATGCTAAGCCTGGGCGATCGCGGTTTTTCGTTCTATTTGGCGGACCCTTCTGATAGGCCCGCGTCTTAGTCTATCGGCCCACTTTTCAGCCCGTCGTCGTTCGTTGCTACGCCTTCATCGATGGGGCGCACCGGTTTCCCAAATTCATCTACTGGCCGCAAGCGCCACAGCGGGTTCTTTGGGATGCTTCGGCGTATCCGGCCTCCGCCGGTGGGTCAGGTGCTCCATCTCCCTGGGCGCCTCGACGACGCGGTGGGGGACTGCTCCCACCGAGCGGCCATCCATTGGGTGGCCCGTCTGCGGTAACTGCATAAAATGTATGCCCGGGTAGCAACAGGCTAGCGAGCCTGTGAGCCTAGGCTGAGGATGGTCGGGCGGTATTTTATGCCCGTGTCCGCCCTCAGCCCTTAGTTTACGGTAGCCAGGACTTGAGAAGATTAGTCAGGACAGCCCACCGACTTTCGGGGTGGTATTTGTTTCGCCCGCCCCCCCTCCCATTTGCTTCTAGGTGGTTACGTTACCACGGATGGGCCGCTAAGACCTCGCGCCGCCCTTTTCTTACGGGGTGTGACAGAGGTCCATGTCTTCCATCGCGGGTCAGGTGCTCCATCTCCCTGGGCGCCTCGACGACGCGGTGGGGGACTGCTCCCACCGAGCGGCCATCCATTGGGTGGCCCGTCTGCGGTAACTGCATAAAATAACGCGGCACAGTATCGAAATCCACGAATCTGGATTACCCATGTGGTCGACAGCCACACGTACGAGAGTCAAAACGGAAATGCAGAAACTACAGGCATAGAGAATCAAAATGTAGAAGCGCGCGTATCTCCCATAGGCGAGCCGTGAAGTACTTACATCGAGTGAGATGTTGATGACGGCGAGGTACTAACTTTATCAATCAATGGCAACGAGTACAAGATAACATCTGTCGCAACGACGAGATCCTCAGGAATGGACTGATTGAGTAGAGTACCGCGATGAGCGAGAGACGCGTGTACTTACGATTTTCCCCTGTTCGTGTTCTCTTTGGTGTCTCTGATCGGCGTATGGCAGGCGCAGGAACAGCTATGCCCGTCCATGAGAGCATATTCAACCATGACGAGCAGTTTCGTTTGTATATCATCTCACCTCTTGTCCTCACAGAAAACTACCTTTTGAACAAAGGTTCCAGAGGACGACTTTTAGCGTTGCATCGTCAACGTTGAGATCGTCACATCACCTGAGCAGGTTATAATATGCACATGTGGGATCATTGATAAAGCTTCGTCCGATGAGATGTTCTGGTTCTCGTTGTGGATGCCGTTCTTTACCGACAAGCGGCTGAAGGGGGACAAGAAAGCGGCGTCTCGACAGGGTAAGTACTTTGTATCGCATAGTTGGCATATCGATACCCCAAGGAGCACTGTGTAGTTTGTTATGCGCGAAGGGATGTAGGAAGAAATTTGTGATAGATGAGAAAAAGAAAAAACGAAAAACAAAAACCCAATTAAACAGAAGTCGATATTGCCAACGATGCGATGGAGGGTCGTCCGACTCAAATGCCGCGCTCTCCTGCTTCTTTTTCTTCTGCGCCGGGGTTGGGATCACGAGGATTTGTTGATCGCTTTCTGCTTTTTGTCCTGTCTCCACTAGTACTTCTACAACTCGCGGCCGTGATCATGTGCTTCCCCAATTATAATACGCCGGTGTCGGTCGTGTTGGCAACAAATGAGGTGCCGCTGGTCGATGTCGACGGTGAGGAAAGAACAGCACGAGCTGCTCCTAGCGAGCTCGAGGCAGTCCGGATGCTGAAGGCAAAGAACGATGAACATAAGGAGCAGCCCACTGGCAAGACTCCAACAACGTCGGGCCGCCGCGAGGACGAAGGGGCGGTGGCCGGCGAGGGTGGAAGTCCACTGGACGAAGAGGATCTTCATGCGGAGGCCGGTCCTGCAGCGGAGCACGACCAGGAATCTTTTCTAGTTCTAGCTGGACAGCAGCACCACAATGACGGGGTCAGAGAGGTGGAGCAGGGGATGGATCAGGAAATCAAAGGGGAGCAAGCAGACGCGCCGTTTCAACATGAAGATGCAGGTGCGCAAGCGCAACTACAAGTTGAATCTCCTGAAGTAGCTGAAGATGCCGAGATGACAACTGACGGCACTAAAGCGATGCAGGTGAAGATGGAGGGCATGGCGCGGGAGGTGGACGAGCTGAAGTGGCTAGTTCTCCAGCTGCAGGAGCGACAGCAGGAGCCGCCAGAGCGCACAACGAGGAGATCTACTTCTTTGTCGCGAACGAGCTCGTTGGGCGAAAGCTACGTAGAGAAATCCAACCAGAACGGCGCACCAGGTCGAAATGATGAAAACTCACCAGCAGAACGAGAACCCGCGACGACGGAGCTGCGGGTGAGCGGGACTAGTACGACCGAGAAGGCCGGATCCAGAAACAAAATGGTGGGCACCACCGCGCCACCAGGAGCTGATGCGAAGAGGACGAGCGAAGGGATCAAGACTCGCTACAACTTGGACGAAGATGAGGGAGTAGAAGGTCAGGACTTTTATGCAGCTTTGTCCGCACGGTCCGCCGAATTGGCCCAAAACACCACGGAAGCACTGGGACGCGTCCGCGAGGCGGGGGCGGTCACCGACATCATTTTGCAGAAAATGTTTGCCTTCTTGGTTGGCACGGTGCGATCCGACTTCATGTTTAGCAGCATACTCGTCACTATCAAATGCAAATATGTCTGGGTCTGGAGACCTGTGATGCTAAAATGTGGATGACGGAACTACTTCCGAACGCAGCCCAGCATGACAACTTTCCAGAACGCTTTCTCATACGCAATCCGCATGAGAAACTGCCTTTTTGCATGACAAAAGTGGCTGCGACTTTTGTTGGTTCTGCAATACAGATTTTCCAGGAATGTAAAGCTAGCATTACAAGTTCCACTTTTCCAGACCCAGACATTTTTACATTTGATAGTCACGATCGCATACATCTCCGCCGTGGGTGCGACGCTGCTGCCCGTACATTTGGTCCTGTGCCCGCGGCGCTTTCCGACCCGCCGGCACAGAGAGGAGCTCGTTGCCAGTGGGCGGGAGCACTTGATCCGTGGCTTCCATGACGAGCAGTTTTACGTGATACCCGGGGATTTTTGCAAGAACATGACCCTGAGCGCCGTCTGCCAGTCGCAGACCTCGCCGGAGGGCATTATGTTCACCACGGGCTTGATCCTCTTTGGCGTGTGCATCATCCTGAGTCGGCACACCTTTACGCTGCACTCGCCCTGGTGCTTCATGAAGCCGAGTCTTTCGGAGAATTTGGGTTTGACATTTGCGGCGACCCAGTCGTACACCGAGATTTGCTATCAAATGCAAAAGTTTCTGGGTCTGGAACGGTGCAAGGTTTGTCATGCACATTTTGCCTGACTTCTTATGTCTGTGATGCATGCCCTAGCATCACAGATTCTGTGGGGGCTTTCTGATGCTCCTACCGCATGATATTTGCTCTCTTTGCGTAGCAACAACTGGACCTCTTCTACTGTTCACGCAATACAGATTTTATGTAGAATCCAAAGGCAGCATCACAAGTTGCACCTTTCCAGACCCAGACATATTTGCACTGAATATTTGCCTCCGGGCTCTGCTGCTCCTCCTTCCCGCGACCGGCTTCGTTTTAACTGCAGCCCTGCCCTCCATCGACGATATTACACACCACGAGAAAATTATGACCTCCGCAAGAAGCGAAAACGTCCAGAAGGTGAAGGCAGAGGACTCGTCTCCGAGTGACCAGGAGAAAAAAAAGTTGCAGCTGCGCGAGGAGCACCAGGAGGAGCCGAACGAAGACGACGACGAAGAAGAAGCGCGAGAAGCGAGGACGGGATCGAACGTGGAGCTGTTTGAGGAGGTCCTCGCAAGGCACGTGCGGCCCTCGCGGAAATACTTGCGATGGGCCCATTACATGTGCGCCCCCGTTTCGATGTTTTTCATGCTTTTGTTCGAGACGGTGCAAATTTTCCTCGGGGAAAACGTCCCAGTTTTCTACGCATGGCGGCTCTTCGGGAAAGGTAGTAATGTGATATCACACAGAAAAAAGCTAGCAAGGGAACATATTTGTGAATCTATATGCAAGAAAAGTAAATAGGCAATGGCAAAAAGACCTCTCATGATGGGCACCAGGCCCAGAGCATGGGTGGCGTTTAGGCTATTCAGGACGGAACTTTCTATGTATTTGCTTTCGCATTAAGCTGCTAGCTTTTTCTTGTGGGATACACAACGCTGCACGACGTGAACGCCGAGGTGTCGGTTTACCCAGAAGGAGGTCCGCTCTATAACTGGAAAACTCATCAGCTCTATCACACGAAAACTGGGCTGCCATTGGATAATTGCCAGAAACGGGGCCTAGGTTACCGTCTCGGCGAAGATATCGACCGCATGGTAGCCCTTCTATGGAGGGTAAATGAGTGACCTTCCCGACTGCTGCTAGTCTTAAGAAAAATAAAGGCAGCGCCTGACGCGGGTTCGCCTATAAATGGCTCTTTGCGAAGATGCGAAGAAAACCAAAACGCCCACGAAAAG
This sequence comes from Amoebophrya sp. A120, assembly GCA_905178155.1. NCBI lineage: Eukaryota > Dinophyceae > Syndiniales > Amoebophryaceae > Amoebophrya > Amoebophrya sp. A120. The sequence goes on along the minus strand of CAJINV010000013.1, from coordinate 1,096,963 downwards.
TCACTCTAGACCGCATGGAAAGGAGTGAGTTTATTTGGTTCGCTTTTTGCAATGGAAAGGAGATTTCTGGTGTGCTTTTTTGCGCCCGCATGTATGAAAAGGAGACGACACACAGGGAAATAGCAGGTCCGCATGACAGGCTGCGATTTTTCTTAGGGGTAGCAGCATTTCCCAAGATCACTGATTTTCCCTCAATACCTTCGCGCGCTGGCGGTGCTTCTGGGTTGGCTTTTGTGCATTGCTTTTGTTGTGGTGCTAGGGTACGGGCGGCTCCTACGGCGGCCCGCGTGGCACAACTATCGTGGGCGGCGAAATTTGAACGACGCAGGAGGGGGTGCGGACGGCCCCCTTGGTCGTGGTGCGGATGGCCCACTTGTGCCTGTGACACGGAGCCTGTTCCTGCCTCGTTTGTGCTTCGTTCTGGAGGTGCTCTGCATCTACGTTATCATCTGAGTAAAAACGTTCCCACCCCAACAAGCTTCTCTGTGCTTTAAGTTTAATTATTTGGATTTTATTTCCAGTACATGAAAGAAACACCCCAGACTTGTCATGCAAATTTCGATACGCTGGATTGCGGCTTCGGCTCCTTGACCTGTCGCGCTGGGAGCGGGTGTCCACTACATGATGATGATGATGATCGGCTTCCCAACATGAGAGGCATTTTCTAGTGGTGCTTGAGAGCCTCAATCTGTCTTCGTGCGCTTCGGTAACACGGATAAGAAAGAGGATTTGTACCGCGTCTGGACTAGCTAGTACGCCCGACTACACTGCAAAGCCTAACTTGTCACGTGCGAGCCCCAAAAGCTCTAGACTTTTCTGCGCAAACTTTTCCCTCTTTACGTAGGGGCAAGGGCGTCGTTTCCACTCCGGATATACGTGGTTTTTTCTTTGCCGGTCCTGCAAGCACTGAGCATAAACCATATGCGCTGCAGATATGTCATCTGGGTCTGGAATATTGATGCGTTTGCAACTTCCTTGTGATGCTAAATCTCAACAGCACATAAATGTGTGGCGTGGGAATACGGATAGTTGCTTCTTTTTTGCGATGCAAGAGGAGAACTTCTCATGCGGAAAAGTAGGTATGCATGAAGAATATTTCGCAACAAGACGAAGACCCGTAGTGCTTCTGCGCGCAATCCACTTCCCAACTAGTACTTGTCATGTCGCCCAATGGGTGCCGGCACAGTTGTCTTCCTTACCCAGACATACTTAGGTATTTGCATTTGATAAACCACGAATGGGGTATGAGCTCGTCCTGGACCGATTATGCCCAGAATGATGAACAAGCGCACATGTTGAGTGCACAACTCCCGATCGGGGACGTCGTTTCTGGGTACTGGTATCAAGAGCACGATTTCTGGTTTGGTGAGGCGAGGATAACAAGTTTAGAAGCTTCTAGCGACGAAAGCAATAAAAACTTGCCCTGTGGAACTATTTGGGACATCGTGCCGGGGGACCAAGGCCACTGTCCACAAAAGCTTGGCACATCCAATTTTTCTTGGTGGTACCAGAACCTCGACCCGAACCAGAATCCGAACATTGGAGAGCCAGTGCTAGTAGCTCAACCGTAGTAGAAAAGAATATCAAATGCAAATACTTAGAAATAGAATTCCTGGCTCTGGATGTGGATTTGGAAAGATGCAGATCTTTGCCATGCAGGTGAAGGTTTTCGTTTTGCAAGCCCCGCCCCCACGATGTCTGAAATGTGGGGCCTAGCATCACAGATCTAGCAGGGTCTATGCGATGCCTATCCTGTAGGAGAAGTGCACTGTCAACATGTACATGGCTACAAGCACTACAGCAACATGCCCTAAAATGGGTACTTTTCCGAGTCTTGCAAGACAGATTTTTGTGTGTTAACACGGACAACTACGAGCATCACAAGTCATTTTAAGCATCACAACTTTGCATCTTTCCAGACCACCCAGACATGTTTGCAATGTATAGAGAAATGAAATCGGCTGCTTTGTGTCCACCTGTTCCTAGGCGGAGTGAGAAAATCATCTTTGACGGACATATTTTTTTGTAAGCATGAAAAAAAAATCTTTCCTTCACAGACTGCCAAGGTACTACAGTAGACATTTCTACTCAACAACATGGATCGATCATGCTGCTGCCGCTGATTTCTTTGTGCATACAAATCAGCTTTGCTCTGTCTTGCCAGAGGGGGCGGCAGCGTGCTTTCCGAGGCCTCTGTGGCATTATGTTTTAAGTTTTCGCTTCGTATTAAACGCGTGTGCGATCATCTTCATAAATATTGATGCTTCTAACCGGCTAGACCGAACTTCCCAGATCGGTCTGCATCGCTTGGGTCGCGTCGCTTGTTTTCGTCGCATATGCATAATGCAAATATCATAATCATGTCTGGATATCGATCTTCTAGTACACGGCAATTTGTTGTTGTCATGTTAAGAGTGAGGTAAGAGAGGCCATATGCTTCCGGTTCGACAGAGGACGCTCGAGGTTTGGCTCGCCGCAGTACTATCAGGTTTAACGTCAGAGATCGTTCGTACGTCTGTGCCTGTGGAGAGAAGGGTGGCGCGAGGCACAAGATACCATTAGTTACACATAAAGCATCAGCAGGATCAGGAGTGTACGTGTGGTAAAAGTAGTTTCAGCTAGCAGACAATAATCTATTCAATAGAAGAGACATACTTACTCTTTAGATAATTGCTTCTGTTACGCACTCCTACGATTGAAATATGACTTTCTCTCTTTTTATTGATTTTTTAGTAGAAGGCCGCAGCCGCACGGACGTCCTGCCGGTAGCTCTCCGATATCATGCACGCTCTTCAGTGATTTTTTTTTGGTTTGGAGAGTGACCTACTAGTGTGCGTTCTGTTCCCACGCAGTGGTCACAATAGGTAAAGGAAATAAAGTCTGTTTCTGCTACTTGTGCTTTAAAGAGGGCACCACCCAGCCAGCGGCCAGGACACGAGACCAAACACATGGGCGCCTTGCTAACAGGCAAGTGTTTGGAGGACGCCCGTGGCTACCAGCAGAGCTGCACAAAAATAAATGGCCCATGCGATCTCGTGGGTGACGTAGCTGCGGCGGGTGATGCAGACCATCAAAACGATGGCACCACCCTGTGGACTTCCGTCAACGTGATCGGGACGAAAATAAATTCACCAGCAACGTCTGCAGCGGATCGCACAAGCGGCGTCTTCGGCCCGGCCTCAGATTCTAGCCTTTCTCACGCAACCAGGTATACGTCCGATGATATGCGTTACATGCTCGCGCTGAAGAATTTCCGGGCCGCGCACGAGGAGCAATCTGCTGCCAGTTTTCTTGGTGCGCTGTCAACATCCGGCGCAGGAGCTATCGAGCACAATAAGAATCCCACATCACAGCACGAAGCAGTTGGTTCAATCCACACCGCAAACGAGCTAAGCCTCACCGGCTCATTTGTTGACCCGCTTGGTGGGTCTCTCGCGTCGCTGCTCGCCACGCAGGAAGACGCCGGCGTGAGCTTCTTCGCGGATCAGGACGACAGTACGACGAGATTTTTACGGCTCGGCCGTGCCGGGACGCACAGCGCACCGGTACCCCCACGCTCCCGACCGAATCCGACACGGTCGACGCATTATCGCACAGGAAAAAGCTATTACTACTTACCCCATTACAATCACATGTGTAATCTGTTTATGCAGAAATAAGCGCGCAGATGAAATACTAAAGTCTGTCTTGCATAGTGTAGACAGATTTTTCTACTATTTTTGCATTTCCAATATTATAATGAATAATATGCTGTTACTATGCTAGCCTTTTTCCGTATCATGCGCCTGGGCGCCAAGTCGTTCGTGGACCAACTACGGGCACACAAGGAACAGGAGAGATATTTGTGCCGTCTGTACGACAAGGCAATTACGGGATGCCAGCTGCAAAAATTAGAGCGGCGGGGGAGCTGCAGCAGGAGATGGAAAGAAAAACTTCTTCCGCACAAGAAGTTCTTGAGATTTTTTCGCCAAATCAGCTGTTTTTCCAACAGGATTTAGAGGTTGTAGGTGCATCAGGAGGTCGCGTCAATAAACGGACTTCACTCCGGAACAAAGCGACTCCAGGACGCAACACGAAAAATGCTTCCAGAACATCTTCAGCCGTGGTTGTGCACGCGTCTGAACAAGAAGTTTTTCCTGATAATGAAAAAACCGCAAGTCGTGGTCGAAGGTAGCATTCCGATCTAGTTTTGATGAAGAAGTAGATTTATGAAATTCGAGCCTGTTGTATCGTGTTCACGTTCAGGTTGAGCGAGGAGCAACATTCATGCTGGTCGAATTTTTTTTATTAAGTAGTCCAAACGCCTACGCCGCGTTTCTTTTTGTTTTTTCTCCTGCAGCGGGCAATTGCTTTGGTTTAGTTCGTTGTGATTGTGTTACGATGGTATCAGGGCGGTTGTGGATCTCGATCCTGATCAAAGTATGCACAAAGAGCATAATTGCTTTATTGTCTTGCTCTGCGTAAAGATCAACAGCTGCAAAAAAATTGAATACGTATCATGATGGATAGTTTTATTGCTCCCATTGTGCCTTGCCAATGCGCCGATGTTGTCTTAATTTGGTTGCTATCCGCTGTATGTTTTTGTGCTTCACCTTCTGCGTAAGTAGACCATGCTGTGAGACAAATCATTTTTTTCCACCTGCTGTTTCCATCCTGACGCAGCTACGTTGACACCGATTGAGAAAAACACGACTGCCATTCACATCAATCACTGAAAATGACGAATTGCGGCCCCGTGTCTTCTACCAGAACTCGTCTCTCGAGATCTCCTCTCCCTGTACCGAAAAAATGGGTGCAGCCACTTTGTCACCTCCTCTTGGTGAGCAGCACCGCTATTGCCTCCACGATTGCGTCGACGATTGGCCGAGCCAAGCTCTTTGAGCACCAGAAAACGGCGGTTGCGATATCACAAGGAAAAATCCCCCCTCCCCATATCAAAAGGAAGTCTCTGATGCTGGATTTGGGTACACAAATCGGGTCTGTCTTGCAGTAGAGGACTGCAGGCCCATACCAAGCCTAAGTAGAAGGGTTTTGACGTAGGCGCGTAGCATGGCAAATGTGTACTCTGTAGGCCCCATAGCATCAGAAACCGCCTGCAAAATGCGGCGGAGTCTCTGGCTTGGCCTTCTTGCAATACAGAGACGATTTGTGGCCACAAATCAGCATCGCAAATTTTCAGAAGTATCCCTTTTTGATGTGGAGAGGGGGGATTTTTCCTCACGATATGCGAAGACGGTGTCGTTCCCCCTGGAGCAGGAGGTGACCCAAGTGGAGGACGATGTCGCTCGTCGAGAGAGCAGTACTAGTTCCTCTTCCGTCCTCCCTAGTGGCCAGCAGTCCGGGTCATTGGCTAGTAGTTGCAAAAATTCAGCAACGCCGTCATCTACTGGTAGAGCAGGAACAAGAGTCGATAAACTCAACGGACCTGCGGTTCTCTCATGCGAAGAAGCGGCCAGCAGCAGCACGACGCCAATGAATTTGAATGCAGCGCCCTTCTGGTCGCTCACTAATTTTGAGCGCGGCATGCATTTGGTCTCTACCCCCGCCGTCAATGTCAACTTCGCTCCCCCGTCGTTCCAGATCCCCACTTTCGAGGAGGCGTTGACCCTGCGGAAGCAGCAGTATGAGGCGGAAATGCAGCGGGAAGTAGTTGTAGCCGGATCTTCACAAAATAAAGAACCTGCTGGAGGTGGTGCGCCAATCTACTACTCCTCTCTGCTTCCAACCTCGATTTGGGCGCGGGCAGCGCATCCTCTTTTGAGTGGTACTAGCCTGATGGGCACCAGCACGAAGATGACGACGTCAGCCTCCGCTACTGAAGCGGCAACTACGCCGGAGGATTTTTTTTTCAAGTGCAAAAATTTCTGGTGGAACAATCACTCATTGAATGTTGACCGAGCCACGACGTCGAGCGGACAGGCTGCAGAAAGCAACAGTCCAGCGTCAAGTTTCCTGACCAAAGTGAATATGAAAACTGCGGAACAAGCCTCCTCGACGGGTGGGACGGTTTTTACCAAGCCGCTTACGCTAGACCAGCTGCTCGCGTTTTACCCGACAGTCACCCACGAGCTGGATACGGAGAAGAAACCTCTGGCAAAACGCGGTCCACTTGAGCTCCCCAACCACGTGGGTGTAGTGATGGACGGGAACGGGCGCTGGGCGTCTTCAAGGGGGTTCCACCGATCTGCGGGGCACAGTGAGGCGGAGAAAAATGTCCGCGAGTTGATCGAAACGGCGGCGAAAATTGGCATTCCGCAACTGACGCTATACGCTTTCAGTATACAATTTTTTCAATTACTTTCTCATTTTTCATAAGTGACCTGTTCGGAGCTTAAGGTTTTTGAACCACAAAAATTTAAGATACGAGGCGTGCTGGTTTTCTAATTTGTTCTTATTTGTTCCATGCATCTGTGGAAAAGCTCCTTGATAACATGACTTGACTTTTTTTCTACGTCCTCAAGGTTCGGACAATTGGAAGCGGCCTAAGGACGAAGTGCAGCACTTAATGGCTAGGTTCACGAACTTTTTGACCGATCCGGAGCTCCGAAAACAGCTGAAAGACAACGAAATTCAGCTTCGCGTGATCGGCGATCTTTCGCCCCCTTTCGACGACTTCGAGGTTGTGTCGGACACAACCTCGAAGTCGTCCGCGCGCCGTGGATCTTCACAGGGAAAGGGCTTCGGCAAACCGCCCGGAAATAATGCCGAGGAAGGACAGCCGCACGTGTTGGATACCAGTTCCTCCGAGCACCTACCCACCCCGGTAAGTGATGGCAGCAACTTGAGCTCTCGCAGGAACTCGCCACGAGAAGACGAGGAGGAGGAGCAGGACGGAGTTATGGTCGAGGGACAAGGTGGTGACCATCAGCGGGAAGACGGGCAGCGTAGTACTAATACAGGTGTAGTGGTCCAAGGAAATGCTTTGGAGCAGCAGAGCAGCGCACCTCCCTATTCAAAAAAAAAGTTTTAGTTTAGTCTGTGTTTGGTGTAAAAATAAGTACATTTTTCGATGAGCAGCATGATAACGTGCGCCACTAGAAGTACGCGGAGTCCCTTGTTAAAACCATGGAAAGCCGCTCTGACGGTACCAAGATCACCATCCGGCGTGACAAGTGTGAAATAAACGTAAAGGGCCGCGCATCTGTTATTTCTTCATCAGACTAACACAGTTTTTCTCTACTTGCATAAACCCTTCACTCCACCTACCGCCGGTCCGATTGCGGCGGACCAGGCGGCCCAGAGCTTTCTCCCGGTGCCGCCCACAGGCGTCCTGCCCCAGCGGAGCGATTCGCCGGATACACTGGCCTCGACCATTTCGTCGGTCACGCTGAAGCAACCCTCGGAATCCGGCGGCTCGCTCTTCTCCGGGGTGAGTAGTTCGTTCCAGCAAATTCAGGCGGGGTCGATATCCCCCTCCTGGTGCAACGTGGTATGGAACTCGCAAGCGAAAGAAGAATTTCAAGCGCAACAGCACGAGGCGCTGTGCGCGAAGATGAATCAGATGAACCTCCTGGGCGCGGCCGGTGGACAGCAACTACGAGGGCAGCTGCAAAGTAGTTGTACCGCGACAGGAGGAGCCTCTAGTACAACTGGATCAGCCACGACCATGCAGCCTGTGGTCTCTTCTGCAGCAGGAGGAGTTTGTGGTGGGGCACCAGCACCACTATCCTCTGCTTCGCCAACGTCTTCTATGACCAGGTTGCTGCAGCAGAAAGCCGCCTTCCCTCTCCTGCGGCCGCAGCCGTTGCAACTGTCTGCAATGAGCACCGCTGCATTGGGAGGGCCCCTTGCCACGGGACCTGCAGGCGGTGGAGACAACTCGTCGTTGATTATAGGCGGCCAAGGGAGCAGTTGTAGACCACAAGGGCATGATCAACAGCAGCTCCCCAACTTCAGTGCCGTGAGCACCCCGACACCCGTGCACGGTGGGTTTTTCCGGTATCATTCCCCCGGCAGGGCGTCGAACGCCAGTTCCATCAAGGAAGACATTCGGGGCGAGCATATCAAAAGGAAAAATCCCCCCTTCCCATATCGAAAAGGTATGTTTCCGAAAATTTGTGCTGGTGATTTGTGACCACAAATGGGGTCTGTCTTGCAAGAAGGCGCGCTCAGGTTGTCCGGCACGCTATGCAGGCGATTTGTAACGCTGTAAGGCCTACAGGATAGCCGTTTACCATGCTAGGCGCCTACACCAAATGGCCCCCGCCCAGGCTCAGGATCTGTGCTGTGCATTCCTCTACTGCAACACAAATTTGATTTGTGTACCCAAATCCAGCATCAGAAATCTCGTTTTGATATGGGGAGGGGGGATTTTTCCTTTTGATAGAGCAGCAGGCGGAAGCAGGAGGGAGCCCCACGCCGGAAAGGCAAGTCACTGGGACGTCGAGTGGGAATAAAGATGCAGGTGCGCCGTCCACTGCAACTGCTGCGGGACTACAACTCAACACAGAATTATCCGGAGTCAGGTCCAAGTCCTCCTCCGGCCAGTCGATTGACTCGCTTGCGCAAGCGGATCAGCAGCGGCAGTTGACAACGGAGCAAGTGATGCAAAACGCGGAATTCCAGCGACAAAAAAGCGAGCAGAGCGCAGCGGGAGCACCAGCAGCGGATGGAAGATCTTCAAACGAGACGAAGAAGCAGGTTAACCACGATGTTGATAACAAAAAACCCGATCTCGTCTACCAGCTTTCCACCGAGGAGCGGCAGAAATTTCGGGCTCTGATTCAGGAGATCCACACCAGCACGCGGAAGCACAAGAAAATGCGGCTGAACATTTTGCTCTCGTACAGTTCGAGCTGGGAACTCCAGGAGGCGATGAAGCGCATGCACCAGGACCACCTGATAAAGAAAAATGCAGAATTTTTGGATTGGGACTTCGAAAAGTTGATGTCCTTCATGGGCATCGACTCAGAGATTGATCTCCTCGTCAGGTATTTTTTTTTGGAGAGGTTGGTTTTTATCATGATGTAGTTTGTAGTGAGGTCATAAACATAATCGAAGAAGCACAAGCAGGCACAGGTAGAACTGCTTTGCGCCACCTGCTGTGCACTGGTCGAAAGACAGTTTTGGTGCTAACTAATGCGCTCGAGAAATAAGAATGCGAGCTTAATTATCGCACGCACTTGATTACAACAGAACCGGCGACCAGCAGCGGCTGTCCGAGTTTTGTCTACCACAGTTGCGCTACGCCGAGATTCTGTTCGAGTCCAAGTACTTATCAAATGCAAATATGTCTGGGTCTGGATGGGTCCAGATATTTGCCATGCTGCTCTTGCATGATCTAGGAGGTCTGGCATGCAAGCCATAGCATCACACGTCTTGAGAAGGTATCCCCATGCCTGATCCACATGACAGATTCGCTGTTTTTGGGCCAAGTTTTGGGCCGCATTTGCTGTTCATGCATCACAGATCTTTGTGTTGTGTGAAATTTGCATCACAAGTTGCAACCTTCCAGACCCAGACATATTTGCAATGCATAGTACTTTCCCGATTACCACGCGGACGACTTCGTCCGGGCGGTGCAGTACTTCAACACGAAGCAACGGCGATATGACAGCGCACAACTCCCCCTCCCCCTCATTTGTCATGCAAAATACCCAATCCACCCTTTGCATCGTGGCACTGTTTGCATGACAAGTTCTGGTAGCCCGAATAGCACTATGTATAATTCAGTGCAAATTTGTCATGCAAAACCGGCACTCTTGCTGATGCTTGTATTGCCGTTCATGCTACACAAATGAGGGGGAGGGGGAGTTGTGCACTGTTATAGGCGACGAGGCAAAACGCCGGAGCAAATTCAGAAGGAGGAGGATGAGAAGAGCAGGGAAGAGGGTCGCCGTGGTGGGCAAAAGCAATGAACGAGGTGTCGAGACGATGTCAAAATTTTGGGCGCTGTCATTCGCGGCAACGACAACGTCAGAATTTGACAAAGCAGCTGCAATTTGGCTGTATACATGATGAAATCGGATGAAACAGAGAAACTCAACGAACTCGAACTTGACGACATTACTTTTTGGCATTCACACGTTTTTGCAGTACTTAGACTTAGTTCAAACTTGGCGACATTATGAAACTTTTTCAGGGCATACAACATCGTGCCTCTTTTCGATGCACTGCAGTAAGTTGGCTGGTAGAAAAATATTACTTGGCTAGAAGAATTTCATGCGGTTTTTACAATTTTTGCTTGAGAATACACCTTTTCCGTGCCCGCGAGAACTCTTTGAGCAAACTTCTACAGTGCGACGGTTCAAGAAGAGTATCCGGGTTTTTGCATTCGTTTTCGTACCAATCCATCGGAATCCGAATCCAGGTGAACAAGAACTACAGCGAAAATATAAGGACCTCAACAACACAAACCCAGCACAGAGTTGATGCTTCTACAAACAGAAAACAAAATCAAAATGGTGTCAAGAACTTTCACTCCGGTGCGCCGGCAGCTTTTCTGCAACTCGCGTACAGGAGCGTCCTGGAAAAAACAGAACTTCGTGGATGGATCGTCGTGGTGTGTAAATGTGAAACTATCTTCCTTGATGTTGATGATGGTGAGGGCAATCATGTCAGTATTCAGCTAGTACAAGCTTTTTCTGTTTCGTGATCATCTGATCATCTGATCGTAATGAATAGAAAACGTCAAAAATAGAATTCCTACACTTTAGTGCTGTTTCTAACTCTAATCGTCGCCGTGGCAACTACCTTAAGCTCCATTTTCGTGGTGGTCTGAAGTTCGTGTGCAACGATTTAGAATGACAGAAGTCGTTGCAGTAGCCAGCGCCCTTCGTTTCACTTGTATCGCTTTCTCGTGGTCGTGATTCTCATTCTGTTTTCATGCGTTACGTCGATCGGAAACGGACTTTCCCCGCACCTTCAACATCATTGTCAGTCTCATGCATTCGTCCGCAGTGTTGATGCTCGTTTTTTTTTCTGTGGCGGGAGTGGCCACCGTATTCTGAGCTTTCCTTCTAGTGTGTCATTGTCTTGCGTACCGTAAAGCTGTTCCAATTCCATCCTACCTCAAGACAGCAATATTCTTATTTGGTATACGAGATTTCTTATCGATATCGACCATTTTATCAATGAGCCTTCACAACTTGCTACGCATCAATTACAGCAAGATCAATTGACTTGTACTTCATTTGAACGAGTATAGTAAGCAGCAACATCAAAATGAATTCATCTGAAAGTGAGGACGACCTGCTCCCGAAAGAGGCGAAGCGGGAGAAGCTGAAAAGTTCGCAACTGCGACGGAACCTTTTGCACAAAGCGAAAAACAACGCGAGTCACCAGCAGGCGAACAATGTTATTGGCAAAGACCACGCATCTGCGCTCGATGGAACATCAGCTTCAAGCAGCGCAGATTTGCTACCAGTAGACAGAGGCTTTGCACTCAATGTTGCCTCCAATGGGCCGCTGGGAGTGACCGGGGTCAACGCCAGCAAAGTGGTTCTTTCGACCTCCAAGCACTCGCACACACAGGTTTTCGTCGGCGGGGCAGGCGGTGGACCCCCCACGGCTGCTGGAGGCGCGGCTGCAACTACTACTGGACCATTCTCCGGCGCCTCTAGTCGCACCCCCGCACCAGGAGGGATTTCATCTGCATCTAACAAAACCGCGACCACGCAGCTGATTCCCACGTCGAGCCGGAATCCCTTTTACCAGCCTGGCCTTTCCGGGGCACCCAGGTCACAAATGCTGATGGGCGGCAGCAAAAGTACTTCTAAGAGCCAGGGGATGATGTCGACATCTTCTTCGAGCGCCGCCGCGAAAGCGCACCTGGCTGGGGCTGGGCGGATGCTGAAGCACAAGCTGCAGAAAACGACGGACGACTTGGTGTTTGTGAAGAATAATTTCCTTGATCATGGTTCGTTGTACCTCCACGGCGCTGCGTCAACCACGGGGATGTCGAATGAAATCGTGCAGCCGCCGCACTCACCAAACAGCACGGATTCGGAGAGGTTAGATTACCAATTCGAACCCGAGTCCGGGGACTACACGTTCCTTTGTCGGGACACGAACGCGTTTCCGGAGGTGGACCAGAAATCGCCGCAAGGGGTGGAAGGAGCGGCTCTGGCGAGCAATAAGGATGGTGGAGAAGACCAGTTCAGGAACACAAACACGAGTTTGGGAAAGTACTTGTTTAGTTTTGATGTGAGGAAAATTCGTAGCCTTCTAGAAGTTTCTAGAGCAATCTCTGACTGGTTCATCGTGGACGTAAACACGACCAGTAGCTCCGGTCTAGCAGTTCGCGAGTTCTTGCTACAGTAATCAAGTCATGTTTATTTCCGAACTGTTCTCTGAGATAGTCACAGTAATGAGTTCAAGTATTTGAATTTACTCGACCACAGAGCGTCTTCCACTGGCAGCAAAGTTCACCGCGGGGCTCGCACGACCAGTAAGGAAGCCGAACAGAATCAAGCAAGCACCTTCAAGGCAAGTAGCAGCAATAAATCACCTCTGTCGACCGCCACGAGCTTTTTCCAGAAAAACAAGTCCTCCCATCAGCAGGACCAAGACCGCGAGCATGCGCTGCGCAGCAGCGACATCTTGCAACACCAACCGAACCAGGCTGTCCTGACCGCAAGCGCAGAGTTGCAGCTGGAACCTGGCGGCACGCTTTATTGTTCCCACGAGGATAGCGATGCGTTTGCCTTCGCCAACCACCACAACAACTCGACAGATTTCGAAAATGAGAATGAGGAGAGCGGGTTGATGCACACAACCATGATGTTGGGGCGGACAAACGTTTCGAATATGCTAGAGGTAACGGATAGTTACCACCAAAACCAAAAACACCACGAGTCCGTGGACTCAACGCTGTCCACCATGGAGCATACGTTCACGAACACGACTTTTGACTCGAGCACGATGCAAAACACAAATGGCGAGCCGATTTCCATCGATCCGAGCAAGGCGCTGACGGTGTATCACCACGTGAATGCGAACAGGAAGGAGGCCGGTACTTCGAAAGGAGCAGCTGGTGGTGCTGGAGCTAATACAAATGCAACAACGAAGGGAGCATCAGCGTCTTCTACGAACAACGCGCACAGTAACCACACGAGAAACAACAACCGGCGATCCTCTGTGGCGAACCAGCCAAATTTCAAGCCCGCGGCGATGAATCGCACGACCCGTGGAACCACGAATGGATTCATCCCGAAACACCAGCGGGAGCAGATCACGCTGGACAAAGCGACCACAGCGGCCCATACGCTGGGTCGGGAAACCGACCCCCGCGCCGCGGAGTTCGCGCAGCTGTCTTTGGGGCCTTTGGGAGTGAACATTCTGGACCCCAACCCAAGCACCATCTCCACGATCGGGGTTTCCCCGCGCATGCTGGCCATGCAACAGCAGGCGGGTACTAATATGAACAGCAGCCGGCGAAACGGGCCAAGTTCCCCACCGGGCAAGCTGAATCCACGGGGGCGGAACGGTCCATTGACCACCGCGAAGTCCATCTCCGATAGCCTTTTTCTGGAAAATTCGCTGAGCAATTTGGAGAACGACTCTCTGTTCTTCTCCACGGATAGAGACGATAACGACGGCGATCTTCTTCACGGAGTTGCGCATCATGACCACGACGAGGATTTTGAAGAAGATGAAGTAGACGATCACATCGTTGATGAACACGCGGCTGGAGATCGCAAAATAAATGCGAGAAAAAACAGGAGGAGGCATAAGAGTACTTCTAGAAAGCATCAAGCCGACGACGTTTTCAACGTGACCACGAATTCCAGCGTTTGGCTCGGACCCAGGGTCTCGCTGGACTCCGTCCTGTTCGACGATGATCTGAATTCGAACAACAACAGTCTGTCGCTGAGTCCGCGGACGCGAGGAGGCATATTGACATCCAAGCGAGGGCACAGCTATGACCAACTTGAGTTGCCGAGTTCCAGGGGAATGAATGATCGGCAGCACCAGCGAAAGGGAAACAAGGACAACTTGGGGTTGGCCGCGCAAAGGAGCCTGCAGGCGGAAAACCAACAGGCTAGTAGTACTGCGCTGGGTGGTCCAGATGCTGCTGGCCAAGCGGAAAAAATGCACGTGCAGGGACACAGCCCTCGGGCCAGAATGCACAATCTTACGAACAATGCTGTAAATGACGGGGCGTCCTTGCAGGAACTACTACACCAGCATACCATGGCAGGAAAAAACTCCATCCATGTTGAGCGCAATGCCCGCTCTTCCAGCCCGGTCCCGGCGGCCACGCGGAAAAATACGAGGAGAAATAATCTTCAGAGAAATAACCTCCAGACGCATTCGCTGCTACTCGACCACAACCCGAAAAAAAAGTGGAACGGCTCGCTGCAAAAGGGGTTTGAGAATTTGACCAAGCAAATCATCCTCCACCACGAGGAGGAGCTGAAGGGGCGGAAACTATTCGAAAAGTTGGAAGACAAGGTCGCGAGCTTGCTGCAGAAGTGTTTCGACAAAACCACTTCTATTGACAACCAAGAAACCGCGTTGACGAGGGAAGAAGTGGCGAAGATACGTAGAGCTTTTGTTAACACTTTACTCCGGATCCCGCGGAAGCCGGCGATGGCGGCGGCGCAGATGCAGAATGTGGGGAACAATCATAGGGCTCCTGCTGGGACGAGCAATTTACTGCACCACGGCGAAAGTAATATGGTGAAGCAAACGGGTCCTCGGGGCGCCGGAGATAGTTTTGAATTGTCCGGGAACAACTTTTTCCACGACCAGCAGGAGCAGAGAGCATCGCACTCGCCCGTGCGGGCGAAGAAAAAATTCTCCAGTGGTCAACAAAATCAAGATAATTCTTCGAACAATAAGTCCTTGAGCCCAGCGAGACCTCGGGGCTCTTTGGTACTCTCTTCCCCAACGAAAGCGGCGCGCAACGGGATGCTGAGCAACGCGTCGATGAAACTGCAACAGGCGAGAGCGGCCGACATGATGGTAACGAGCACCTCGAAACAATCTCTGACGTCGTCTTTGACGATCACGATGCAACAGAGCCTATTGGATCAAGAGCAGCAATCGTTGCAGATGACAAACAACGAGAGTAACTCCAGTTCAATCCACATCGAGCCCTCCGCTGCAAAGATGCCAGAATCATACCAAGACCATTCTTACGACCCCTCGTCCGATGCCACCGCCCGGTTCGGCCTCACGACCGCCCCGGCGACCACCTCCATGCGCTCCATTTTTGATAACGAGCAGTCCAAAATCAACCCCTTTGGCTTACCGATCCGGCGCCCGGATTCGCGGGCCGCGACGCCGCAGCAGTCGTCTGCGCAGTCGATTTGGCGGAGGTTGCTATTTGAGGCGAAGAAAAAGTACTTGGACTGGCGGAGGGGGGGAGACGAGTCCGTCGCGGTTATTGGACACTCACCGATGAAGAATGCTGGACAGCAGTCGTTATTTGAGCAGCAGCAGGCTTCTTCGATTGCAACAGCACCATCTTTGCCAGGAAAACAACAGCTTCAAGCGAATTCGATGCAGCGAAGCAGTTGCTCTCCCCCAAGGTCGCCAGCACTGCAAGCATCTTCGGATCGACTACAGCATCAAGGATCTGCTCAACATCAGCAGAACGAGGCAAGCCAGAAGATCCACACCACGATGGTGGAGAGGTTGGATTTTGGCAACCCGCTGATCGAAGATTTCTTTTACAGAAGATTGGTCAAAGCTTTCAAGGAGGACGAAGTGGAGGGCGAACAACAACAGCCAGCTTCATCTTCCGCAGTAGTTGCAACCACAGAAGAAGTTCTTGCGCCCGCAGATCATGAGACCACTACAAAGACGGAAGTTCAACCTGTAGAGAGCACAACTGCTCCCACTGAAGATGCGGTCGAGAAACAACAAGCGAAAGCGGACCAAAAATCACCACAAAAATCTGCTCCCCCATCCAACTCCAAACCGCCAAAGCAGGAAGCGTTTCTCCTCTACCTGGCTTGCCTGAAGCAGCACCCGGAGGTGTCCGTGCAGGAATTCAAGGAGCAAATTGAACGGGAGTACTGGGAGTGGCACTTTGGTGATGTCATTGTCGAGGAGGATCAGTATGATGTCGATTTAGAGAATTTGACCAGTGCGCACGGCATGGCAAGCAACTACGGAGGAGGTCTTGGTGGCGGGATTTTCGGCAATAACAACTATGGAGCCAGCACGACGAGCTGCAACCACATGAACTACTCGTCCACGTTCACCGACGGGTTTGGGGGCTCTTTTGAATACGGGACCACGACCAACAAAAATATGTCGAGTTCTTTTATTAACCACTTCCCGGATAAGCCGTCCCACGGGTTTGTGCACCAGAACACCAACTTGGAGTCGATCCAGGAGTCCGCGACGGAAGGGCACAATAGTGTTCTGAAGAGTTCGGCGTCCGGTGCAGCATCAACGACCAACCTGCAGATGATGAGCTCGTGCACGAGCGCAAACGACTCGGCGTTGGGCATCGTGCAAGACAATTCGCTCAGCGAGATGGCGAACAGCCGGACGAACAACCAGTTGCGGAGTGCGTCGTTCAATCTCGCAACGAATATTAACGACGGAGCTGTCATTGCAGCTACTGAGGGGCAGGCTGTAGTTGCCGGAAATTATATCAATACCCCCAGCAACGCGGCTGCGGCTCCTGTTGAGACCGATGATGACACGGGTACGTACGTGGAGTCGGCGATGCAAACCACGACGCAGTCATTTTTGTCCAACACGGCCGGAATGAGCAATTTTGTGGTAGGTCTCCAGGACACACCAACCGTCGCGGTCGCGGTGGACACGGCAAACATCTCCGCTCTGGCTTCGTGTGAAGATGACAGCCAAAATGTGACGACCACAACTTTCCTGGAGGACGATTTCATCGGCGGGGGGAAAAACGCGGAGGAAGACGGGTTTTTCTACCAGTACCAGCACGACTTACTGCATATCCCCCCCGGAACCTCTTTCTCCAACAAGACAGGCCAGAGCGAATCCCGCCCGACCACAACGACCAGCTGGACGACCAGTCGGGTGAGGACGCCGCTATACACGACCATGTACTCTGAATTCGGAACCGTGGCCGCTTCTGGCGCAGGGGTCAAGGGAGTCACAGTTCACAACGCGCAGCGGCGAGTAGATGAGCATCAGGTGGGAACAACAAGGGGACCCGGTGACGACCAAACCGGAAAGCAGCAGCTCTACAGCAACCAGCAAATTGCTTCGATGAGCTTGAGACTGGCGAGGAAAAACGCCTTGGAAACGAGGGAGTTGAACAACAAACTGAACAACAATCTCTACCATGTTTCCCCGATCAATGTCGTGGACCAGCTTGCGAGATCGCCGAACTTGAACCAAACGTATTCGCCGCAGTCCTATTTGATGCAACAGCACCAGCAGGGGATGCTGTCTCCGGGGCGAGGAGCGCAGCAGCAATTGCACCAAATGACAAGTCCGCTGCTGCAACAGGTGCAGAAGAAGGCGGAGCAGCAGACGAGGATTCCGTCGTTCGTGCCGAAACCAGGGTTGCCGGCGCGGAAGAAGATCTTGTCAACCAGCTCGACGGACCATGGCGGGACCACGAACAGTAGTTCTACTGCAGCTCCTGCTGCGCTTGATCAAAATGGACCACATGCCGTGGCGGGTACGAACACGAGTACAGCAAACAACAAACACGTTGCAGCGAAGAACGTGAACAGCAACAGCCTGATGATGTCCCTCGCGGCGCCAACGAGTACGAATTCCCGACACAACTCTGTTGAGCTCGACGCCAACCACGGCCCGGTGATGCGGGGCACGTTTTTGAGAAGAGGGCATCGCACCAAGGACGCGACGCCGTCCCCCTCGAAAACGGTGATGAACCCCAAGCCGGGCAGCAACGCGATCGACTTCGCCGCGGACGTCGCGACTGATCTGTGCCGGAAGCTGTCCCAGGGCCCGGAGCAGGAGCAGCAGCACGTGTTGGAAGTTGAGCCGCCGGAGGTGGAACTGTCCACGTTTAACGAGGCCGAGGTTGATGCTCATCTTCCGCAAGGGGACGAACAACTTGTCCTCGCTGCAGATCTCGAGAAGCAGGCTCTAGCGGCTGTGGTAGAGGGAAGTGCTGGTGATGTTCTAGCTTCGCAGCGTCCACGAGAAGATACCGCGCTTCCGGTTGGAGAGGCTGCAGCACAAATCGTTGCACAGACAGAGGTCATGAGTCAGGCTGTGGTCATCTCCCAAGAGATGACCGATGTTGCTCCTGCGGGGATACTCGGTCCCGTGGCTGAGGATCAAGAGAAGAAGGATGCGGGGCGTGATGCTACGGGATCGGACGAGGAAAAAATCGGTGTTGAAAACAAGCAAGCAGAAGCCGATGCTGCCAACGAAGATTCTTCCAGTACTCTCGCGAATGAGGAAACGCAAGAGGAGGACCAGACCGCGTCCGGAACCGAGTCCTGTACGACCTTGACGGGCGGAAATGACCAACAACTAGATTTGCAACTTCTGCCGCAAGACGAACCGCCGAAAGGGTGGACGAAATTACCGCCAGGCGGGGCAGCTGCGGGGGCTGATGGCGCTGCTGCTGCAGACAGTACGGAGCCACCGTCCGTCACTGCATCGACCTTGCTGGAAAAGGAAGTTGGGGGGGAGAAAGAGAAGGAGGCCACCCCGGGGGCGGCTTCTTCAGGTACCAGCGCTGAGACAGCAGTTGAGGGAAACGCGCCGGAGCAAGAAGACGGCTCAGTTGCTGTTGACAAGAACTCCAAAGGAGAACCCGATTCCCCGGTCAAGGACACGAAATCTATTCGCGACCGAAAACTTTCGCTCGGCCTAGCGTCCAGCCTACACGTGAAGAGCACGAAGACGACTTATTCCCTGACGAAGAAATCTGCCGCGACTGGGGCGAGCAAAACCGAAGCTGCAAACGCGTCGAACAAGAGCCGAAAGTCCACGGCTGGCGAGCCAGGAATAGTGACTGGAAAATCTACCGCGGAGAAGACAACGCTGAAGCAGAAGAGTATCCAGATCGACCCCGATGACATGTTTGCACAGGTCTCGCTGCAGGCGGAGCAAAATTTGCGCGACTTCCACGATATCAACGGCAGCCGGCCCAGCTCCATCCAAATGGGTGGAGGTGCAAGCGGGAACTCCGCGTCCGATCTGCACACCCCCTCGGGAGGAGCTGGAGGATCATCTTCCGCCTTCTTCCCCGCCTGGGGCTCGCAGACGTCCGTCACCTGGCGGCGACGCCAAAACGCCCTGGAAACCGGGCAGGGCGCGGTCTCCCGGAAGGTGGTCAAGGAGGTGGCGGGTGCGGGTGGGCAGCATGACAAAGACAAAGACGAAAGTAACTCTTTCGACGAGAAGACGAACAATAAGCATGGCACTATGAGCCTGGACAGCTTCATGGGAACTTCTACTTCCGCGGCGAATGCAGGGCATCAAAACAGTGCAAACAGTCTGATTGGGGATCATTCGCAAGAAAGCATCTTTCCCGCCGCGCCGCAGATCACGAAAGACGGGACCACGAACACGCTATCAAATGCAAAAGTGTCTGGGTCTGGAAGAATGCATGTTTGTCATGCTTGTCTGGCATGACTCTTAAATCTGTCATGCACGTTACCCAAGAGCTGCGTTTTTCTGTGATGCAGAAACGCAGTGTGTCATGCAGAATAGGCAACACCTACACCTTCCTAGAAGCTCAGAAACTTGTCATGCTGAGCCAGCACTTGTGGCCTCATCATGAGACGCCACCCAGCATCACAAGTTTCCAGACCCAGACATTTTTGCATTTGATACACGCTGCAGAATTACGACGACGACTGGGCGCGGGTGTCCGCCGCAGTAGGGTTTTTCAATAACAGCGCGAAGGAAAAGCGGCCGCTGTCTCCGTTCATGGAGTCCGTCGTGCAAATGCTGGAGGAGGCCAACTCGCACGTTGTGAACCTCGCCGCGGCCCGGAAGGCGCAGGCCGGCCAAAACGTCGGCGAGGCCAGCAAGTCGAGCACCGGCGGGTCCAGCAGACGGCAGTTGCTTTCTGGAGCAGCAGCGGGAGCCGCGACTGACGACGATCTTCAGGCAAACAACAATGCTTCTGGGGGGAAGAACACGCCTTCTGGCGGAACAAATGTCACCAACCCCTCCACCGCCGATAAGCCGATGTCTGAGCAGGACAAGCAGAACGCCATGTCGCTGAACTTTGCCGGGAAAGACCTGCTGACGTTCCTCCGCGAACAATCCGAGTTGCGCACTCCGGGCAGCAACAAAGCCCCGAGCTACCGGAACAGCCGGCAAAACTCCCGGCATTCGACCACCAGCTTGTTGCAATCGGACCCGATTCTCCGGATGGGCAGTGCGCAGGGCTACCGGCCGAGCACGACCCCGACGCCCTTTAACGTGAGTGATTTGCTGGACGACAACGACTTCAAAACAACGAAAAATCTCCGGGAACAGGAGGTTTTGAAGTCCATTGAGGAGCACCAGTCGGAAATGGCAAATTTGGACATTGACTTGCGGAACAGCATCGAAAAAACGCTGGAGGAGCTGGAAAACGAAAAGGCAAAAATGCCGGATAATTTACAGCCCGATGATGCAAAGAGAAGCGACGCGGGGTCGATTGCCCGCGCGATCGTGGATGGTGTGGAGAAAGCCGTGGCTGATACGATCGAAGGGAACCACGGAGAAGGGGTTGATAATGCATCCACGGGACGAGGACAACTGTCCGAAGGCGCAGGAACTGCTGCTCTTTCACCGCGGTGCCAGACATCCCCGACGAAAACTGGTGACTTGCTGGCCACCACAAAACTCAATAATCCCACGGGCAAGTACCACACGCCGTTCGGTGTCGTTTCCGACTGGCTGCCGATGCTCCTCCAGGGCTTGGACAACGCGAGTAGTCCGACGCTTGACGGCAGCAGTGCTGGACAAGGCAGTTGTTTGAACAAACTTCCTGACGAAAACGACAACCTACCGCCAGAAATGCTCGCAGCGGCGAAAGCCGCCGAGGAACAGATCAGCAAAATGTCGAACCTCCGTAGTCAAACCGCACCGCACAAAAATTCTTACAGCCTATCCGACCTGCAGATGTCGAGATCGCTTTTGAAAAACATGCGGATGAAAAACAATACTGGTGCTGATGCTATGATGAACAACACAACCAGTGCTTCGTCGAACACTTTATTGAAGAGCGGTCTGGAACTGAACCAAAACCGCCCGAGCGTGATCAACACGCCGCTGAGAGAAAATCAGCAACTGATCGAGGAGGAGTACACGCACAATTCGGAGCAGTTTGTCCAGTCGGGCAACTTCCTTCTCGCCAACGAAGAGGAGGAGAGGTTGTTGCACAAGAAAAAACTCCTCCAACAAGAACTCCAAAACGACGACATGACGAGCGAGAATTGCTACACTACGCCCCCGATGTCCGGCGTCCACGGGTTGTTCGCGAACAGCAGCTTCTACGACAACTTCGTCGCCGGCGGTGTCATGCACGCTGGTGGCTATAATCACCCCCATAGCGCAAACAATTCCGTGATGAACAACACGGGGAGCTCCTTCTGGTCCCAGGACGGCAGCAGTTTCTACGGAGGAGGGGCGGAGAGCGGGTTTACCACCAGCATGAACGATTTCTACAACAGCAAAACTGGCGGGACGAGTATTGGGAAGATGAAGGATGATAAGCATAAAGGAAACAATGGCAAATCTGGAAGTACAACTACTGGCAGCACTACCACCGGGTCCTTGATTCGCGGCGCACCGAAACAGGCTCGGAATGCGCACTCCGTACCGACGTCCCGTGCGACGACGAACAGTGGCGCTTTTACCTCCAGCACTAGTTCATCCTCAAATTTGTTGCGCAACATGAGCACGACCTCGGTTTCCGCTGCCGTGCAGAAGAGGCAACTGGCCGCGGAACAGCAGGCGATAATTGCAGCACAGAACTTGAATAATTACCAGCAGGTCGTCCCCCGCACGCCCTCACAGTGGACGCAAAAGGAAAAAAGGGAGTACTTGATCGAGCGTCAGAAGCAGCCGTTGAGTGACGCACAGGTCTATTCTCCGCCTAAAGTTGGAAATGGAGCAACTACATCAAATAGTGGGCAGAACTCTCTTAAGTCGGGAAGTGCGTCGAAGAAACTACGGGATTTAGTTTTATTCGACCAGCGGGACTGTCGGAAGTCCAAGTACGACGGAAAACGGGTGCTGACGAACAGCAAGGGCGGGAAGAGGCGGTCTAGTTCCTTGATTCTGCAGCCGACGACAAATAAAAACTCGATGAATATGAATAACGCTACTACTGGATCGTCTCTGATGTTCAACAAAACGGATCTGTTGCCCCTGACATTCCCCACCATTTCCGAGCAGGAGAACGAGGGGAGTTTCGAAGATGCGGGAGCGAGTAGTCTCTTCCTCGACCACCCCGGACTACAGGAGCCCTCTTTGGACGACACGACGTTGTTTGACAGCCGGTCACAGACGTCCCTGGAGTTGGACTCCGGCTCCGCCTCCGGATCTTCCTTGGAACTGATGGGAAACGTTGGCGGGCAGGAGTCGTCGGTCACGCTGCCGCATCTGGTTGCGCCAGGAAGTGGAGTTGATGTGTCGTCCGCTTCGACAACTTTCGACCAGATAAATCTCCACGGAATTGGTAATAAGACTGGCGAGAGTTGTGATGAAGTGTACAAGCCCTCATTCGGCGCTTTTTCGCAGATCCTCCAGGACGAGGATCAACGGGCGTTTTTCCGGGAACCCGCAGCGGCTCCGTCCAGTACGGAATTCTTTTCTGCTGGAGCAGCGGAAGGCGGTGCAGCGGCGCCTGGCGCTGGCTCTACTTTTGGTCAACAAGCGTCTCTGTACGGCTCGTCGGTGGATAATTTTGCAAGTCAAGCCAACCCGATGATGCACACCTCTGCGGCGAAGATGTTTTCGGTAGAGAAAAAGCGAACGACTCGATCAACTTCCACGTCGCCTATGAAGAGCCAGAGCCCGTCGAAGAACAAGAATAAAGAACAAGAGCTACAGAATAGCAGCAACGCGCAGATTTCTAATAAGTGGTCGGAGGACGTGCAGCATCGAAGGGAGCTGATCAAAAAGCTGAAGTATTCCAATGCACCGATCACAGATCATAAGGAACATCAACTGCTGCAATTAGAACTCGAGCAGAAGTACGGTTCCGTGGTGCAGAACGGGCAACACCAAAATTCCCTGACTCTGATGCCGCTGCCGACGATAGGACAGACGGGGAAGGGAGCCGGAGGTGGCGTTTTCAACAACGGTGGTGGCAGAACATTAAATGCAGCTGCTGGGTCAGCTTCAACTGCGACGACGTCCGCAGGAGCGCAGTCCTCGCACCCACGGCGCGCGTCGACCTGCGTCGGTTGGTTTGCGGAACCGAAATCAGCGATGAAAACGGCTTCGGATTTGAAGAAGAACGAGCTGCTCGGCGTTGTGCACGACAAAGTCGGGGACATTGTCTTCCACAACAACATTCGCGAGCCCATGTCGCCGCACAGCATGCGAACGATCAAGCCGAAGCGCGGGCAAGCGACGCAGGGCATCATGACGGTCTCCGACCGGAAAGCCGCGGCACTGAGCCCTAAGAAGGGGTTTTTGGTCACGGTTGGAAACTCCATTTTAACGTCGAGTAGTGGGAATGCGAATGGGGCGCAAACCCCGGTGATGGATTACCATGGGAGTCGGAACAACAGTCGGGCCGCGACGCCGAGTGGATTCATGCGCCGGGTGCAGGAAGAGGAGAAAAGCCAGGGGATCATGGACCGGAATACCGCGGTAGAAGCGGTTGCTTTTGGCACTGCTGGAGGGATTAGCGGGGAGCACGATAATGGTGGTGCAAGCGGAGTGTTGAAGAAAGTTACTGTGGTCGGCGGAGAGCAAAACTCATCTGCACCGTCCAAGCAGTCCCTTTCTTCGCCGATCAAAGACAACTTCAAACTCGAATTGCAGAGAAAAGCGGGCGGTGATGCGACTGCTGCTCCGCCGAGGAAGGAGAGGGAAAACGTGAAGGCGATCTCGTCTTCGGTGTTGCAAGCGCAGACGGAATTGGAAAAGGCGGCGAATTCGGATGTGCTGTAGGAAAGGCACGAAAGTTTTTTCGTACTACTGGTAGGAGCGAGCCAGGGTTTTGATAAGCATAAGATAGGTGTCGGCTAGAATACAACGCGGCTTGTCTCTAAATCAGCTCCACAATCTAGTAGACGTAAATTTGGTTCTGACGACGAGGCGTTCGCGCATGGTAGCAAGTAGTATAGAAGTACGGTTTTTATTTGAAGTAAGTAGCATTGATTCAGTTTATCGAAGATAGCACTTTGTATTTGAGTTTCTTTCAGATTCAGAAAAATCTCGTTTGACTTTGAGTCGCATTCGTTCTAGTTTCAGACACCAGAGGCAGAGGAAGCGTAACAGTGTACCGAATCAAATTTCTATGTCAATATGGTAATTTTCGTTTCGCATTTTGAGTTTATCATTATCGCAAAGCAATAAAATTTCAATACCTAGTATCAGACAAACATTAAAGGGTAGGTGACATCGTTTACACTAGAATTGTAGCATGCATCATGTTTTCTCGAAAAAATAGTTGGATTTAACTC
The DNA here is from genome assembly GCA_905178155.1 of Amoebophrya sp. A120. NCBI lineage: Eukaryota > Dinophyceae > Syndiniales > Amoebophryaceae > Amoebophrya > Amoebophrya sp. A120. Next base: position 1,072,454 of record CAJINV010000013.1, on the reverse strand, counting down.
GCAACTTTTCAACGTTCTCCCTGATTTACAACAACTTTTTGGGTTCCACTTTCACAGCAATTTTCTCATGGTCTTACTTTTTTGATTTAGCAACTGTAACATTTTTCATTGAAAGTAGCTTTGTTTCTTACATACAGCATTCATAGTTTTATCGGGTAATACTAATAGCTTTGTGTGACAAGAACTACAACTTCAACGTTTCAGGCACTTCATTTACATTTCTTTTGTGTACACTATTTTCATCGGCATTCGTGCCTGTCTTGCTGCTCGTATCAGCTGACCGGAAGAAGCACTCGGTTCTCACCAGACGAATAATTCTCCAACCTCGGTTGTTCATGATTGCGGCATTGCCTCTCGGTTCATTTTCGCCCTCTCGTCTCGGTTTTCGTGCATTTTTGGCCTTGTCGTACTAATCACTGCATCTGGAGCAAGCACTCCGGTCGGTTTTCGTACGGCCGTTGCATCACGTGCACGCGTCTACCTTCGTTCGGTTTCTTCTCTAGCATCGCCAGCTTCGCGCTCGGCTCTTTCAAGACACGAGCTCTGTGTCCACTCATCGTCCCTACATTTCCGCGTAGTAGATCCAAAAGAGTACTTAGACATACGCTCATCTGCATGACAGGACCCATGAAAATGCATGCGCGCAAGTGTAAATTAGCCTTACAACATAGGCACCCATCGCAAAATGGCCTCGTCCCGAGGAGCCTAGGTAGTACTATGCCGGTGGACTTTCTCCTCTGTTCTTCTTCCTACAGTACCTTCCTAAACGTCTTCACGCAATTCATCTAACGCATGACCGCGTTACACCTACACTACACGTACACTATGCCTCAGCCTTTATCTTAGCCTTTTACTTCTCCTTTCCAGAAACTCGCCAAAAAAATGGCCGACACCATCGCGACGCGTTGTTTCCCCAATACCCTGGACGATGAAACGACGCTGCTCCTCACGGTCGACGAGCTCAACGCGCAGATTGCAAAGTACGATTTGCAAATCTCCGAGGACTTGTCCCACGCGAACGAGTCCGGCAGTATCTACTCCGGCGGACCGGGGGCCGGCCTCGCTTCCCTCTGGGTTTTACAGGACGTGAAGCAGGCGGAGTACTTCTTGACCAACGAGAAAAACCAGTCCTGGGCCGACAAGGACGGCAAGCGGGGCGTCGAGACGCACGCAGTTGCCGTCGGGGGCGGGTTGGCGACAGGCTTGTTCTACAGTATCGTGGTGTTACACCACATTTTCGCGAACCACAAGAAGAACCCGCAATCCCTCCACGGGGGCCACGGGTCCGCGAAGCGCCCGTCGATGGGGCAGACGTTGCAGATGACGAGTTCGGCACATTTGGAGAAAATCAAAGACTCCGCTGTGAACGAGCACGTGAAGGAACTGAATAGGCAAAGAGACAGCGATCCGATGTTTGAATTGAAGGACGGAGGTGGTACTGCGGGTGAAGCCGGGCCTCAGTACCAAAATGAGAACGACGGGGAAGGAGGAGGAGCAAACGCGTCACCCTCATCTTCCCCGCCGGAGAAAGTGCAACGGCGGTCCAGTGTACTGAGTCAATTACGACCAAAATCCGCGTCCGGGGGCGCGGGCGGTTCCACCGGGTTGAGCAAACTCCGGGGGCTACTGAAAAAGGGGTCGAGTTCGGGCGGGAGCACGGGGACCTTGGCGCAACAAGTGTCAGGGAAACGGGTAGTGGAGTACGACGGGGAGTCCCCCGATAACTTTGTGATGCTGGAGGGAGTGTTGTTGGGCGGCGTGAACCGGTTTCTGCAGGTAGATTCGTCAAAATGCAAATCGGACGAGTGGCTGTACGGAAGAGCCGGGTTTCTGTTCGCACTGCTGTTCGTCAGAAAACAGTTTCAGACGAAGGTATTGTTTTTGCTTTTCTTGTCAGTCTTCGTTTCCAATTTTGGTCCGGTTGTTGTGGTGATTCTTGCTCTGTGGGTTTTTGCTTAGCAGGAGGCAGAAGGATCGCTTGCGCTCTGCAACGCTTTTCCTTGCCATCTTCATCAAAACCACTGATTACACCACTCAAACAAAACAGGGCGGTTTCGCGACCCCGGGCCTGGCCCGCGAGTTACACGGTGACTTCAACACAAAAATTCGCATAACGGTCGAGGAAATTCTGGAATCCGGCCGCAGCTACAACGACGGCGGTTCCCGTGCGGCCAGACCGGCGCTGTGTTACGAGTGGCACATGAAGAAGTACACCGGCGGCGCTCACGGTTTCGCCGGGATATTCCTGCAACTGTTGCAAGCGCGGGAATTTTTGACCAACAGCGAGCTTGCCGAGGTGAAGCAGTCCATCGACTTCTTGATGCTCAACTGCCACGACGCGGCCACCGGGAACTACGGGTCGAAACTCACCTCCATGGACACCAAACTGGTCCAATTTTGCCACGGCGCGCCGGGGTTCATCCCGCTTTTCATCCTGTGCAGCGAGATTTTTGTGAATGAGAAAGAGAAGTACCTGCAGCAGGCGGTCAAGTGTGGCGAGTGTTGCTGGAAGTACGGGCTGCTGACCAAATCCGCGTCCCTGTGTCATGGGATCGCGGGGAACGGATTTTTCTTCCTCAGTCTGTACAGAAAACTGAACGACGAGCTCTGGCTGCGACGCGCGCACTGCTTCGCGCGGGTGGTGATGCAGAACGAGGCGGCCGATGGGTTCGACCGGGTGCCGGATAGACCGCTGTCATTATTCGAGGGTTGCGCCGGGGTCATGATGTTTTTCCACGCACTGAAAAACCCGGTGGAAGCCAGGTTCCCCATGTACGAGGTGTAAGACGATGAAATTGATACGGGGGAGCTAATAGAACCCCGACGTACAACAACGAACATCGGAATCACGCCACTTTCAATACATTCGACGATAAAAATGTGATCACATCCCCTGGCTTCTATATTCAGGTTCAAAACATCAGAAACTGCATCGCACAAAAATTATGCCACTGGAGTTTATTCGTGGTCTTTTCCACTAGGAACGTTGCCCGGTTTGTGTTCGTCACATCGGTTGTGGTGTCGACTCGTCGGCTTGAAGTCAAACAAGCAGGTTCACCGCCGGGAAATATCTTCGTCACGAGTGGAATAAAAAGGGACAAGCCTTGCAATTATCAGTTTTCTCGACGAAAAAAGTTCTCGGTGTCGTGGCCCCTTGGTGCTGACGTATGTAGTTCTATCAATTCGTTGTAGCTCGTCGGCGTAGAACAGCGACATTGCATAGATACGCCTCAGCCTTCAATACTTCGCAAGTTGGTCACCGGCCAATGAAGAAGCACTCTGTCGTCCATCGTGGTCGTCTCATGGTCATCCGAAAATCGTGGATATAATATGTAGCTAATTAGGTCGCCGTGACTAAGACTATGTGTTGTCACAGAGGGAGGCAAAAGGATTCGTCTACAAAATCGTTTTGACAATTCGAATTCTTATTCCTTCGTGAAGGTTGTGATTGATATAATGATCGTTGAAAAAACAGTAGCGTCTTCAACAAAAGGAATCGTCTTAAAATCCGAAATCACATTCACAACCATGTAAATTTCGAATAAACTTTCGGTGCAATGCGAATGCCTTAGCGCTGGTTTTTTCATTGTTTCCACTTGTTCTATCTTTTGGGTGAGTTGGAGGCCACCAGGAGAACCAAGAAGTATTTCAAAGTTCAACGACAACCAGTAGAATCAGAATCAGCATGGCCTCCACGGACTCGCCGCGTGGTCGTTCCGAACAGCGGGAGGACCCCAGCTCCAGGTTCCGCAAGGCACGGTCCATTTCTCGCCGGGTGACGGTGTCTTTGCTGGCGGTAGCGGGAAGCGGCTCTTTTTCGTCGATGCCGGGGACGAGAAGTACTGGCGTGGTTCTCGTGGAGGCGAACATCGTGGCGGGGAAAGAGCATGAGCCGGATCATGAGATCTACAACGACGCTCCGCCTCGGGACCGAGCGGACGTGAGGGACGATGCGCCGGTCCTTGGGGCGGGAATCGAAGGTGAGGACTCTCAGGACTTCCAGATGACTGAACTGCTCATGGACGATGCGGAGTTCAGCGATGTTGACGAGGATGGGACAGCCGCGCAACTGATGCAGGAAGGCGAAGCTCAGACGAGGACGACCACCAAGGTCCCCACACCGTACAGGTGCGCCGTTAACACAATTGGTTTGTCTTCGACATGCATGTACAAGCGGTTGTGGTTTGGTGCTAAATGGGAAGCCGCAGCTGACGACTGTTGCAAATATAATAGTGCAAAATCCAAATGCAGTTGGACGGGAAGCAAAGGATGCCCGAGGGAACCGGGCATGGAAGGTTCTATTTTTGATTTTACTGATGAACAACATGAAGTGATGAAATGGAAGATTTCCACAGGAAGCAGTAGAAAACTTACAACTACATCGAGAACAAGGTGGCTGATTTTCCCTGTTTGTGTGATGCGACATACAAAATACGACAGCACAAAGGAAGGCGGACGATGCCCACGAGGCGCGACTTCTTGTCGATCCGGCGTTGCAGAGAGCAACTGGGGCGTCCGGGAGGATTTGGAGGGAGCAACAAGCGAATCGACTCAGGGAGGCTGCAGCTGCCGAGGATGCGTTGGCTCATGTAAATCCGGCGTCACATGGAGCAACTGGGGCGTCCGGGGAGATTTGGAGGGAACAACAAGCGAATCGACTCAGGCGGTCTGCAGCTTCCGCGAATGCCGCGGATGCGAATGCCGCGGATGCGTTGGCTCTTGTCGATCCGGCGTCACATGAAGCAACTGGGGTTTCCGGGGAGATTTGGAGGGAGCGACAAAGGAGACGACTGCGCGACGGCGTTGCATAATTAGCCGCTGCACTGTTGAGAAGGAGAAGAGGATATTGATACAACTGCAATTCATCGTCTGACCATATATCGTCATTATTTGTTTCATCCATGCTGTGGTCGAGAAAATTGATCGTGTGCATTTGAATGAAACACTGCTATTCGCCCCCCCGAGGGCGCTTCGTAACTCTCCTTTCCAACTTACTATCTAGTAGCTGTTCAATCGATCATCGTATTTGTCAAGTGAGTTTCGCCTCCTGTCTCATCATTCTTGTTCCTTGTTATCGTTACAATGTGTAGTATCCTTTGACTTTGTCGTTTCAGTGCATGATTGCGTTGCAGGGGCTTCATCGCTCAGAGAATTTCTTTCGTTGTCTCAGAGGCAAGACACGGAACATCTTGGGTGACCGCTGCCATTTGTTGACATAGGTAACTGAAGGGTCGCTTTTTGGGGTGCATGGAATCGTCGTCGATCATTGCGCGTTTCCTTGCTAATATTTGTTGAGCACTGCTTTCACTGTACATTCTGCTGGAAAAAACCGGTAAAATTCATTGAGCCGGCATGTCCTCCTTTGCCAAGAAGTTGAAGTAGAAGTAGCTTGGTTTGGGCAAATCCGAGATGGGCACACGCATCATGGCGCAAATATTCTGTTCGAAGAATTAAGGAGCAGCGCACCTCCCCCGCAGACGCAAACTTTTTGTTTCAAGTGGAAGAGCTGACCACATGGCTGACGTTTTTTGTAGTTGAGTCGTGACTAGTGCGCAGTTGCCCTGGTGTCATCATCGTCTGGAGCACTCTCATTCTCAGTTTTAGTCAGGCGCCATTTTCTATTTTTCGTTTTGCCGGAAACTCATGAAACACATGCAAATGCACTTGCTTGACATCTTAGCACCGTGACATTTATTTCTTCTGAGCACACGCCACACAGTCACAGACTTATAGTCAAGCTCAGCCCGGAGTCGGACCCGAAATAGTGATAAGTGCAGCGATTTGTCACTTTACCGAATAAAGAAAGTTTAAGAAGATCTGTGTCAGTGTCTGTTCATAACTGCGAGATCCTCCTCTTCTTTCAGGCTCATCTGCCTTGATCATGCTCCTCCCACGTCATTTTTTGCAGGGCAGAAGTTGATTCCTGGAAGAACATGACTTTGGAGAAGTTTATCATACTTGCGACTCGCACTCGTCATCAGTAATATCAGTGAAAATAAGAAAATCGCACAGAAAAACATATTGTTCATACCTTCGGTTCTTACCGCTTACATGTAGATACTCCACGCTAAAAGCTACACATGAGCGACAAACATGACACGCATATAGGTAGGTGCCGTGGCTGCAGTTGAGAATTTATTGATGTTACTCTTGCATGCTTGTCCGGCACGGAAATATTTTTGGGCGTCAGGATGACAAACCGGAACCGCGACATTCATTGGTCTACTTTGCTGCTCAGCACAGCATTCCTCGATCGTCGCTGCAAAATTTATTGCGCCTGTGATGAAGGACGTGCACGTCCTCTGACACTGTAGCCTCGCCTGGCCGTTGCCGCGCGGGGGCCTCCTAGAATATAGCAGCTTGCTGAACTTCTTCGTCTTCCATCACGACCCTCACCGAGGTTATTCGGCCGCCAGCACCGCCTCTGCGTGTGATCGTCTATGACTACAACAACTGTTCTTATCTAGACCAGCACGAGTAGAACGACGGTGAACATCAAAATGACACCCGAACAACAGCGGAGGCGCTTTTATTTCGAGGACGTTTATCAGTATTTCTACGCAGACTCTTACGAGTTTGAAATCGTCCGAGAAACGGCTCTCTGCGGCATCCGTCTTCTGCACCGCGGGGTGACCGAACGAGTACGTGTGCAGACCGAAGATTGTATCAACAACGACCACAAAAAAAAAGCTTCTTCCTCCGCATTGTATCGCACGAACAAGGACTCGCGTTCATTCAACCGGGGTCAGGTGGTTGAAGCGCCACCCGAAGTTATTCCAGATAATTCCACCCAATCCCAGTTGCAAATTACGGCGTCTAGAGCTGCAAGTGAAAACCAAAATCATATAAGGAGTACTAAAAATCATACAAGAATAAACTACATACACGAGCAGCATGAGAATAAGCAAGTCCAGGATCATTCATCTCACCAGGCTGGCGGTTCGGCCTCGTCCACTTCGTTCCCAGGCCCGATTCAACATCCTGCTGGTGATGGTTCATCCGTGGCTGCTTCCCCCTTTCCCACTGCTGCCAGGACGTACCAACTGCTTCCGGCTTGGAGAAAGGAGCTGCATCCCGTGGACGGTGCAACGGGCGGGAACGGAGGCACAGGGTTCTTGTCGAAGGACAGCAAGAAAAACAAGAAATCCGGTAATGGTAATTACTGGGGCTACAACTACCACCAGGATGAGGACGAAGCAGTAGAGGGCACCAGCAACTTCAAGCTCGAGCAGGAGCGGCAACGGCGAGAAGCGAGAAACTTTAAAGACCTGGAAGATTTCGGCGATGTGCGTTGCCGAGACCTGGCAAAGGAGTACTTGCTGGAATTGAACGCGGTGAAGAAGGTGAAACTGACGCTGAAGGAGCTCTCCCAGCGGAGCTGCGTGGAGAAAATTCTGAACCCTGGCGTCAGCAGGACGATCGAGGAACCGCTAGAGTACCTCTTCTACTACCCACCAGAAACTACAACTACACCGGGAGACGAACTGGACTACGAAAGCGAGTATAGTGAAAACTTCTATGGCAAGGAAGCCACCGGGGGAGACCACTACAACCGCGACACTGCTACGAGAGCAGAACCTGGTGCTTCGCGTTCCTACCACGCTTTCCACAAGGACCTGACGACGAAACCCAAGCGCTACGTCGTAGTAACTACCACATGTCCGATGTTTTTCGGGAAATATCTTGGCTTCGACCCATTGTCCGCGAGTCTCCCGGAGCAGATCTTCACGCCAAACGGGTACGACAAGCACTTTGCAAAGGCGAAGGAGAAGGAAATTTTACGGGCGAAGGAGGAATCGGAAAAGCAATTGGAGAAGATGTGGAGAAAACAGGAAAGAGTATCGTCCGTTGCGGAGGTCGCGGTGAGGACTAGTACACGCGAGGAAGAAGATCACCAGGCAGCAGCAAGTAGTACGCAAAGAACGGGCTCTAGTACGACAGGAGTCGGTCCTGGCACGATAGTTAATGACGGTACTGCAACAAAGAAGACTACTAAAACCGGTTTTGTTTCTGACAGTCTTACTCATGACCCGCTTCAAACACAAGCAAAAACGCTCGTCAGCCGATTGGAGGATCTGACCACGGACCTCCAGGTGGATGTCAAAACCTCAAAGACCGCAGCAGGACCAGAAGCTGGTCCTGCTGTTGCAGCATCAACAATAAGTCGCAAGCAGAAGAGAGAACTGGAATTGGAAAAAATGAGGAAAAAGCATGTTGGCAAGGACGAGTGGAAAAACTATCTTGACGAAAACGGAAAGTACGACTGGCGTCTAGATGAAAACTACTGGCGGATTGGACCAGGGTATCACGAGAGAAATGTATTACAGTTACACATTTGTTTTTGTAGTGACTTCAGCATCACAAATTTGCCTCACATGACGGAGAAAACTTGTAATGCAATGCTCATTACGCAAAAGCAAAACCAAAACCCAAAACACAATCACAAAACCGGACTCGCAAGCATTTTGCGCATAACAGAGCTCGTCTGTCTTGCATGTTTTGCGACACAAAGTGTAACTGTAAGCACTTTTTTCTTTGCATACAGTGCCAGATCCGTACGGCTGCTGGACCACGAAGGAATTCTTCGAACACCGGAGGTCTGAGTACTACACCGGTCGGCCAGAATATGGATGGAAAAAATTTGATCGAACGAAAACGATAGATAGTTTTCTTGCAAAAATATGTGCATTTTCAACGCAATGACAGACGTGGGATGAATCTTCATGGAATGGATACAGAGGAGTGGCTGGCGCTTTTGTTCGCGTCCTCAGTGTAGTTTCGTGAACTACGATGAGGTTTTGGAAAATTCATTCACAAAAAATTTTTGAGTGGCTCCTGCTTCGATAGATTTTTTTCCATCGCATACTACGTACTTGCACGTGCTCGGCCGCTACTTGTTCCACGATTCCATCAAATGCAAGAAGACCGAACGGCAAATCGGGCCGAAGCCGGTGGATTTCATGTTTGCCGAAGAGGCGAAGGACAAGTCGAGCCTTGCGATCGGCGGCTTTGCCGGGATCTTGAAGCTTTGCGCGGACGGAAACACCAACCCCGCGAAGGCGAAGATAGTACCACGGAACGGTGAAAAAAAAGGTTCTCTAGAAGAAGATGATAGTGATACTACTAGCGGCGAGGACTTTACTTCGATTATTCCCCGGGTCCGCGGCGACAGTTCTCTCTGCAGCAACGCAAAAAACTCGTCGCACCTTCCGCCCACGTTGTTCCAGACTTACACGGAGAAGCGGTTTCGACTGGACATGGAGCGGGGCTCCGCCGGCCGGAAGGCCAAGCTCGGAACGAGACTCCGGGCGGCGGTGCGACTGGTAAAGGCGGAAGGGATCCGGGACAAGAGGGCGGTGCTGGCCAGAATCCGGAAGGAGGACGGATATCTGCAGCAGCGAAACTGTGCGCGGATCGAGCGCAAGTTGGAGCAGGAAAAGGCGGCGTACGTGCGGAAATGCGAACGGGAAAGAAAACTGTTCGAGCTGGTATCCACGACCTCAGAAGCGGAAAATAAGAAAAAGGAATACGACGAGCGAACAGAGATGGACGAGAGGGCGTTGGAGTGGGAGCGGGAGCTGGAAGAGCAGACGCGAAGGGAGAAGAAGGGGAAAGAAAAAAGACCCGCGATGGAAATAAGGCATAGCAAGGAGCAAATAAATACGCAGCTGCAGGATTCCGCTGATTTTGAGAGTAGACCAGCTTTGAATAGAAGTGTCGTCGAAACCAAGACCACGACAAAATCGTCAGGAAGCAGAAAACGGCGCCAGAACAACGACGGTGATGACCCCGCAAAGGCAGCTCTCCATCATCAGGATCTACCAGCATCTTCTTCCCCGGAACCGACCCCCGACTTCATCACGGCCCCCATGTGGACCCCCGAGCAAAGTCCAGAGGATGTTGATGACAATCATCGCACTACTCCCGGACCCTCTCCACTGCCGTCGCCATTGTCCAGTGTGGCAACGACTGCTTGGCCCCAAAGCACCCTATAGGATTACTCTGCGGATAGAGGTGAAATAGTAGTGCAGAAATTTCCAGCCGGACGAAAGGGGTGGCCCGTTCCGCATGGGCCATCGCGTTTTCACAATGCACAGCACGGCGAGAAGTAATCGACTGGGCCCGTGGTCGCGGGCCATCGCGCGTTGGGGTTGCCTAGGGCGAGCGTGGGCCGACCGGATCACCGGGCCCGGGTCAAGAGCCAGGCCCCCGGCCCCCAAACCGTTCGCGGGTGGCAAAAGAGAGGCTTCGCGGACAGCTGTGCGACAGCCGTGCAACAGCCCGGCCCCAACGCAGGCCGCGCTGCGCGGGACCTGCGGCACGGCTGCGAGACAGGTGTGAGGCCGGTTGGGGGCAGGCTCGCGACAAATTTTACACAGGTGTGAGAGAGTTGCGAAATAGGTGCGCAATAAGTGTGCAACAAGTGTGCAACAAGTGTGGATGGGTGTGAAGTAAGTCGTTTTCTAAAAGAAAACGAACTTATTTCACACCCATCCGCACTTCTTGCGCACTTGTTGCACACTTGTTGCGCACCTGATTCCGGCTGCTGCGCGGGCTGTTGCACAGCTGCCGCGCGGGTGCCTCACAGCTGCTGCCGGCCTGCCGCCGAGCGGCACCAGAGAAAAAAAATCCGCGGCGGCGGGGGCGAGATGAAACAAAATTTTCGCGCGCGCTGCGCGCGCGGAGAAGGTTGTCCTATTCGCTTCGCCCCCCGTGCTTTCAGAAAAAAAAGGGCCGGCGCCTCATGTTTTTAATTTTCGGCGCTGCAGCAAAATCTGCCATGAGCGAATCCGCTAAAAAAAACCGAGCGCGGCACCCCGAGACCAAAGACGAGAAAAGAAGAGCGCCGAGGAGGCGGACCGCGGTGCCAAAACGCGGCCAGATCGATGCAGTTTTAGAAGTTTGCACATCTGTTTCACGTCTATCCGCAAGAGGTAGCAATAGGGGCACTTCTGGTCCAAGACTGCAGTCAGTGCTGCCGCAGGTGGAACTACAAGTAAATTTTTTAATACCGGGTCGACATCCACCTCGTTTCTCACGACACGACCGACCGCTGAATTGTCTGAAGAGGAGAAAAAGAAATTGACGAAGAAATTGGAGCTGTGTAAATACGGGAAGTTTCTCTTCAACGCGAGTCACTTCAAGTTGAAAATGGCCCGCATGTTCGAATTGCAGGAGAAGAAGCAGCTCCACGTTACTTCGGTCGTGGAAAACCTTTCGTCGAATTTCTCCACCTGCGATTCGCCGCCACAAATCAGGACGAAGACAAAACAAGCAGAGACGAGTCACCTTCGAGGTGGAGCGACAGCGTCTAGCAAGAGGACAGTCGAGTCCTCACGGTCTCTCCCCTCACCGAAATTTGATATCGAAGCGCTGGATTCGCCGCGGATCGATCTTAATCTTCATGCGAACAATTATGGTGGGGCAAAGCAGATGAATGATCCGAAACCCGGCAAGGGCTTTGACCTGGCGAACAACGATCTTGGCTACGAGAAATACGACGTTGACGCAATAATCACCTCGCCGAATAACCGGTATAATGATGTCGACCACGACGACCTACGCAACGGCTCGAAAATAGCATTCACGCAAGGACAGCACGAACTCGAACCCCCCATGGGAACCGTTCCTCCTCCGCCCGTGTCGACCCACCTCCCGTGGGAGGATATCGAGATAGAGTTGGAGGTGGTCAGTGAGGAGGTTTTCGACGAGCTGCGCAATGACGAGGAGGTCAAGAAACCCAAAAATTCCCACGACGCGTGGCAGAAGCGGTTGGTCCAGTTTTGCGCCGGCATCGGGGAGTACGCCAACATGAACGCCATCATGACCATCGTCGGCGAGTCGCTGTTCGAGGAAGAAACAAGGGAAAGCAACGGTCGTCCTCTGAAGAAGGGAAGCGGTGGAGTAGCAGCCGAAGATACTGCAGTCTCTTCAAAAATTACCAACAAAAAGAGCCGTCGCGATTCCACGTTGACGTCCGACACTGGTTTCTCAACTGGACGCAGGTCCTCGTACGGCAGTGCACAAGAACCCCGCATTTTTTTCCTTTGTCGTGCGAACTGCGAAGTTCCGAAGCCGCTTGACTTCATTTGCGATTTGAAGCACTCTCTGCATGACAAGACACGCTTCGTCAACAACCTCCCAGACAGTACTGATACAATCCGCACGTGGCCTTGTCATGGGAAAGCTACATTTTTTGCATCGCTTCAGTAGCTGCTCATGCACTTCAAATGCGGCGAAGCGGTGGGGTAGTTGTGCACTGTCATAGATCGGACATAACTCTCCCCGGCAGAGGCAAGTATAGCGACGAAGAAATGGAGTTGAGAACTGAGGTGGCAAAAATGATGTTTGAGAACATGGGATTGGAGCAGTACGTTACTTCAAAAAACTCGAACAAGGGCAGTACTACTTCATCTTCTTCCAAAACTGCAGCTACCGCTGCCTCTGGAGCGAAAGTTGCTTCTTCCTCTGCTTTAGACGACTTCGACAAAGAAGACCTGTCGAGGGGCATCGATGACCAAGAAAATCCGCAGCCGCTTTTCAACCGGGAGGGCGGAAGAATTCTGCCGACAGAAGGAGAGCTGCTCGCTGCTCGTGCAGCAAGAGACGCAGTTACTAGGTCGACGGCGTCAAGTGCAGCTGGCCACATAGAAAATCACCATGGTGAAAACGTCGACCACAAGGAGCGAGACTACCGATCGTCCTATGGTAGCACACTCAACAAAGAAATCACCTTTTTCAACTACAAACACACTTCGGACAAGCGCAGAAAAGCGCTGAAAAAAGCGACCGACGAGTTTCGCCGAGCGAAGATTTCAGTGGAATTCGATCGCGTTTCGTACAACGGAAAAAACTGGGCGAAGCGGTACGCGAATGTGCTGGAGGCGCTGATCGGTGCCTTGGAAATTGTCTTTCAGAACGCGAAGACGGGCGGAGCTTTTGCCGACCACGACGAGCACCAGCAGCACAGCACGAGTTCTTCGGGCGCACCCGCTTGTTCGTCGTCCTCCCCACAAGGAGACCCCGTGCGAAGGTTCGACCTGCTGAGAAAAAATTTCCACTCACTGACCGGATCTGGGGCCACTACTTGTTCTGCTAAGATTATGGACAACATCAACCAGGATCCTACCTTAGCAGCCTTGCTGTCGGCTCCAAACGATAGCGCAGCCTTCCCAATCGCGGTCCAGCTGCTGGCTTCCGGGTGCCAGAAGTTGATCCTTGCCATGATCATGACGGTCTTTTACCAGCCGGCGCAGTTTTCAAACAACAAAATCAACGTCGCGAGGCTGATCGAGAGCGACAACATACCGGCCTACGAGTCGGACCTCAAGATGCTGAAGAGAAGATTTTTCGACGACTACCCGGGTCTGCACAAGAAGCTGGTGATGGAGCAGGTGCGGATCGTGAAGACGTGCATCAGTTACCTGGTTTCCGCCCATCTGATCCACGACCCGAGGACGAAAATTTTGCCAACCTCGTTGCAGCTGGCGGGAAAAATGACGACGTTGACGAAGCAGCCCGCGTTTTCGAGGGAACTGATCGTCAAGCAGCTGGCGAAGTCGCAAATCTGCAAGATGGTTAGCGCAGAAGAATGCTGGAAGGTCGTGAAGATCAGGAACGATTCCGATTGCGATTCTTCTTTCAGTTCCACCACGGAATTATGCGCTGTCACTTTCGCATCCACACTGCAGCACTGTTTTTCCCCCTTTGTGCGGAACCACTTTTTCCAGCGTGTGCCGACCTACGACAAGATTCTCGCCTTCTTTCAGTACTTGCTATTGCGGCAAATACAACGAGCAACGAGCACTACGACGAGTTCTCTTCAAGCGAAAAACATGAGGCACTTCATCACTTTGCTCCGCGAGCAGGAGAAGTTACTGAAGGTACCGGAAGAGATTGAGTACACGGTGGACCGGTACGACGAAGCTAAGGGCGGATGGTACAAGTACTGTTTTCTCTGCGGAAAGCACAACGACCACGCTTGTCGGGCAAAGAAGGACGGGTTTGCCGAGTTCTGGAGCTACCGCAGAGGGGACATCATGTTTGAAATGCAGAAAATAAACGGGAAAAATGGCGTGGAGAAGGAGATCGAAAAGTTGAAAGCGCTGCAAATAGTAGACGAAGGAATGTAAGTAGCTGCGATCATCTTCACGTACGGAGAGCAGGGAACAAAACAAAAAAAATTACGGCCTTGACACAAGAGCCTGGAGACGCGGCGAGCGGAATCCGATATATCGGATTGGGAAGCGGATGCAGATGGTGTACTTTCGAGTGGTTTTTGTTCTCTGGCGAGCACAATTTCGGGAGAGGTTTCCGGCCAGGGGTCCGACGTTTGCAAATTTTTTCGAGCTGTGGAGGACGATCGCGATCATCCCACAGAACTGGTTCGGAGCGGACGACCTGATTTTGTACCAAAGAAGAATGAAAAGTAAAAAACTACTACCCATATAATTATCGTGAGATGATCACGAAGAAGTCGCGGTGAGCCCTCTTTCGCATCCTTCGACGTGCGCTGCAAAGTAGCGGAAACTTCGTTGACGAAAGAGTGTAAGTCACGCCTTTCTCCGCCCCGATCGTGCCTCGATTTGGAGTTGACACGCTAAAGCTTTTGGTCTCATGTCCACCACAAAAACATTTTTTGAAAAACAGAGAGTTCAGATACTAACTTACTTACGTCAATCAGCTACTCTACGTAGATGTTGTATAGGAAAGTGAAAAGCTTGAGCTTGACGGACTGGCGCGGGAGCGACGACTTAAAATTTTGCACACATCATGAAGGTAATATTTACGCAACATGAAAGAAAACACAGTTTACTTGAACCTACGGTCAACAAGAACGTACTCATACGGGTGAGGGATTTTTGTCTATGCGACGGACGGTGCGTTGTCTAGAATTCGCGAAAGTCAATACATGTACAACAGCTATTGCTGCTGTTCTTGTTCTCGTCGGTTGTAGCTTCATCGTCATTGAGAGGTCCATATATCTCTGTAGTTCGTGGTGGAGAAGCTGCATCGGGATCTACGGGAGGAGGAAAGATAACGTGCAGTTTACTTACTGATGGATCGACTCTGGGACGGCATCAAAGACAACATCGTTCCTCCAGTGACCTTACTAATAAATAAATCTGACTTGTCCACCACCGCCTCCGCTGCGTGAAGAGAAAGGTCTCTTCTCGGAGTTGCAGTAAATGTCGTCGTGGATGGATTTCACGTGGAACTGAATAGCGATGACATAATGCATGGGTCTTGTATCATGGCAAGGCGGGATTGAGTGTTAGAAGTCGTATCGGGGAGCGACATGAATCGATATTGATCAAGTTCCTCCAAGTCCGAATGGATGTCATACAGGTTCGTTCGAAACAAGGTTCGTTCTTGTCGGGATAGAGCTTTATTTCGATCGTAGTTTGTGGTTTAGGTTTTGAATGCCGAGAAGTGGCAGAACGTACACAGTAGTAGCGCTTCCTTGATCGATGCGGGCTTTCAGAGTGGATACGACTGTAAAAATTGGTAACATTGAAAATTGAAACGACACGAACACATGACTAGGTCTATGTCCTTTGATGAAACGTAGAATGTAGTGCGGTAACAAGGACGCATGATATGGAAAGTACTCAGACGTGCTGACCGCGGCACTGGCCACGGTCGGCACGTCTGCAAGAATGCCAACGGTTTATGCAAATTTGTACCCTGCTTTTACTTCTACTCCCTTGCCACTGCGTAGCTGCATCGTAAAGAGGATCATGCTGCAGCGCAAGGAGCGGCTGCCCTTGCACTTTCGCGGGAACACCTCGTCCTGGGGCGGGTCTCTACCGCCGCCCGCTCGCATCTTCTTTTTTCTTCAGCTCCTGCTAAATAGGTACAACCACTTCATCGTGTATTGCATCTTCGCTCGCATCTTCTTGACTTCCGCGCACGAGATTTCGGAAGCAGACGAGCTTGACCAGTACGAGCAGGCGGACAAAGAACAACAGTTGTTCGAGGAGGAGGTGCTGAGGGGTATGCAGAGCTTTCTGCAACACGAGCAGCAGGAACTGGTGCAAGAGATGGAGGTGGAAATTGCGCGGATGACCGAACGGAGAGAACGGTTAGACTTCAACTGGTGGCCGTTCGATGACATTGGCGGTGGCGGCGACGCGGCGTCTTCGGTCGTTGACGCGCCGTCTTCGGTCGCTTGGGAGCCTTGGCAGGTGGAATTTCAAAACCTGGAGGAGTACGCGCATCACGACGGCAACGGTGATCTGTCGAAGGAGGAGATGCGGGAATTTTTTTTCGGAGTAGATGAAGGTCACCATCATGATCGGGATTGGTACGCTGATCAGGTTCAACACATGCCGGACGCCGAATACGAGCTGTGGCAGCGCATGGGTGGCGATGACACCGGGAACGTCGACGACGTCTGGAGTTCGTTGGATGAAGATTGGGGCGACCACCAGGAGGACCACACCGTTCACATGACTGACGTGCAGGATGCGATCAAACACAATGTCGACAGTTCCAACGACCTGAAGCAGGACCTGAACGAATTCCGGGAAAACGCCGGATTCGCGCGTTGGGGTGGCACAGACCCTATGAAAACGATGAAAATCCTGCCACTCCTATATATCTGATAAAATCTCTTTCGCTTTTCCTTTTGCTTTGTGTCATGGTTCTGCATATGGTCATATCCACAGCAAGGTAGTACCTCAGCTCACCACATCATCCATTTTTTTTGCAGATTGTGACATTGCAATAAAGACGTCTGTCCTGCTCTTCGCTCTCTTCTTTGAAGTTATAAGATCGACGACGTACAAAAGGAGCTCAATGCGGTGGCGTTCTAGTTTGTTTTCATAGACTCGCTATTGGAGAACGAGCCGGACGCTACAAATGGTCATGGCGTAAACGTTCGAAGTTTTGCGATCTTTTTCGACGACGCGAAACACCTCGACTTGTTCAAGGCGCTCGGTGGGGAAGTGGCGCCGGGAGAGGATAAGCCTACCCAGCACGAAATGGAGGACTTGTTTAACAAATTGAACACAGATCACCCAGGACTCGAGCTGACTACGAGCGGAGGGATGGATCCTGTCAGTCTCATAATCAGTGCATGCATGTTTTTTTGCTCGAGAACCAAGACAATGCTCTATTTCTGGATGCGGAACAAAAAGCGCTGCTTCTGTCAATCTAGTTTTTCATTTCGACAGCAAAAGGAAAACGACCGGAAATCTTGAAGCGTTCAAATCTAGTACTCATATGCAGCTATTTTTTTTTTACATAGACGAGATAGAGTTCGTTGCAATTTCTGATCGCTTTTGCGTATGAAATGTTGATATGCGCGACCCCATGGACGCAGACCTGCAAGCAAAAATGGCGCTTTTTTGGGACTTCTGGGAGACCCGCCTTCGTAGATTCTTGCGATTTCCCGCCTGTAAAAAGGGGCAGCAAAATAAAATTCACGGCGGTCGGAGACGGCCGACATTGTCGGCCTTCTGGTAGGAGGATGCATACGCTTGAGCGTGAGGGTATGACGCACACGGAGAAAAAACGTTTACTTATTTGTACCGAGCAAGTGCAACACTTCCGTGTGGCCGCGCGCTCGACCTTTGCACGCGCCGATCCGAGGAGTCTGTGGGTGGGTGCGCGCACCCAAAGAGGCTGCCGTGATCTCATAAACAAGTATAGATAATCAAGATAAGGCCACCACTTCAGTGAAGAGTGGCAGCAATAATATTGACGCCACTGAAGTGGCTATCATTCGCAACATGCGAGAGTATGATCAGGCTGATAGTCTCGCATGAATTTCAGAACTTCTGGAAATCAACACCAAGAAACTCTTGACACCGCGTTGCTGTTTCTTTCTTGCATTTTTTGAAATTTGGTTCCGCGCCAAGACATGTTTGCACTGCTGTATAAATCACTCTTGTAGAGCAGTCCTGGGCCGAGCCACCTGGGGTTCATACGCAGGCCCTGCTTAGTATGAACGAAATATTGGCAGGACTGAATCAGCATGGGGACCACCTCGGCTTGGTTACAGGGCAGGACACGGATCGGCATACGGACATGAATATTCACGAGTTCTTCGATGTCCACGGCGGAACCGAGTCCGTCAGGACCCGCCCGGAGTACGCGCCAACTTTGGTGCTCGACGACAATCACCAGCAAACATCAGGAGATCCGCTGCACGTCCCAGACCCAATTGCGGTGGACCACGACCAAGACCATGAGTCCGCCCCTGCGCCGGACGGCGCTGCAGCAGCGTCGCAACACGAGGACGACCACAGTTCTTCACAGCACGGCGGACGCAGTCACGTTCACGAGCATGGTCATGATGCTGCAACGACGCATCATCACCACCATGATCAACACGATGCCGGTCACCAAAGTCATCATCGTTCCCACCACCACCACCACCACCCGCATCCCAGTAGCCGCCATGGAGCCACACCTGCTCCATCTCCTGCACGGGAAGAACGGGGTGGCCAAACTACTTCTACACCCGACGAGACGACATCCGCATCCTCCGCCTCCCCTGCGCCAGCATCGCCTGCCTCCCTTGCAACGAGCTTAACCTCAAAAATGGCCCCTGTGGCTGACACCGTGAAGCAGCACGCAGGCGAAGCGGCGGTTGTCGCCGGCTCGGTTGCAGCGGTGGGCGGAGCTGCACTGGGTGCGCGGCGGGCACTGAAGGCCGCCAGGAGGGAACAAAACAAGAATGGGACCACGAAGAGCGAGAAGAGCTCCGGCAAGACGCAGGACCTCCACGGAGATGTGAAGAAGTCTCAGGGAAGCAACACGAAAACAAGTGCACCCCTGATGAAGGAGAAGGTGACCGAGGAGTTGCCCTCTGCGTCTTCCAATCTGCAAGTCACGCAGGACGACGAGGAGCACGCAAAGGACGGACAAACCGTCTCGAATGACAACTATGAGGACGAGTTGTCTGCTGATAAAGGCGGCAAAGATAGAACTCGCGGTGACGAAGCTGCAGAAAGAGAACAACAGCGGCCGGTGGATGATCTTCACGCTGATTCAAGAAGTTCGGTCTCAAAAACGAGTACGTCACCCGAGAAACCGGAAATGTCGTCTCGTCTGAAGAGTCCATCGGACGCTGAAACGACCCCCACCAGCGCCTCCTCCTCCGCCAGCAGTCCGGCCTCGACACCACGCTCCTCTTCCGCTACTCCCCGCCGCGGAAACCTGCGCGGCACGGCGGCGTTTTTGCAAAAGTTAGAGAAAATGGAGAAATAAAAAACGCGGTGGGAATGAGAACGGCGAGAACGGAGCAGTAGAATCTTTGATGTTGTACGTACCGAATGTTTTACATCTTCATGAAGCTTGACAGTGTTCCGCTAGAATGCCTGTAATGCCTGGCCACAAACCAGGTAGTAAAGGTAGTCCAGCAAAAGAGAGAATCAACCATCGGCCATCGTCTTTTATTCTACCGCTCGTTTTTC
The DNA here is from genome assembly GCA_905178155.1 of Amoebophrya sp. A120. Classification (NCBI taxonomy): domain Eukaryota; class Dinophyceae; order Syndiniales; family Amoebophryaceae; genus Amoebophrya; species Amoebophrya sp. A120. The sequence goes on along the minus strand of CAJINV010000013.1, from coordinate 1,053,030 downwards.
TTTTCTGGGAAGAGAGAGTCGTTTTTCTTTACCGACCGAGAGATTAGGACTACAGCATTCTTACTGCCTCTGTCTCTCCTGGGGGAAGCAAGAATCTAACTCATCGTGGGGGGGAGGAGAGTGGGAACCAGGGCCTTTTCTTTTCTGTTTTTGTTTTCTCCTCGCCTCTCAGGGAGGAAAGAGAGGGGATAGGGCAGAGAAGGGGTATAGTGATTGTGTATTCTGATGACGTGTTGTCTCCTTCTTACACCCTAAGTGGTTGTAGTCTCATAGTTCAAAAAAAAATAAAAGGAAAACAAAAACTATGGTCGATGACTACCGGCGAGACAGGCTCTTTGCCATTGCCAGGGCAGTGGCATTAGATAGCGTCACTAGCTGGGAAAGCGGAACCGAGGAACGGTGGACGATCAAACTAAAATCCGGCGCAGTGCATTACTTGATTCTGTACGACACCAAAAAGAAAACAGTAGTAGTCCAACCCACTTACAACAAGCTCCGCGACTTCATCAAGGGAGAGGGAGAGCACAAGAACGTCAGCATCGAGGAGCTGAAAGTAGCCACCTTCTTAGACGAATGGCAGGGGGGAAATGCGACCATCTGGAGTAAAAAGACAAAGAAAATACAGGACCAGTCCCCAGCAGAGGAAGAAGTTGACTACTTCCTGAGCGGTATTCCGGCGCCAATTCCGAAGATCCAGGACACCCACCACTTCCCGCGCCCGATGCTACCGATGATGGGCGCAGGCTACCAGCAAGGCCTGATGATGACGGACATGTTCGGGATCCCGATGACGATGCAGAACATGATGATGAACAACATGACGCAGCAGCAGCTTTGCGGGACACCCAGTGCCCACTCCATTTTCCAGATGCAGATGCCCGCCCACCAAGCAGAAAGTAGCGTCCCCTCGATGACGTCCAACAAGCGGCCAGCGGATGAAGGCGAGAACGGGCAGGGAGAGACCTACTCCTCGCAAGAGTGGAGACAGTGGGTCGAGGGAGTCTGGGATCAGGAAGAGAAAAAGGTGCCGGAACCGAAAAAAGTGAAAATGGAGAAGGAGGAGGAGTAGCTTGGATTTTCCGAGCAGGTGCGAGGAGGAGATGCACAGGGCGAGAGTAGAGAACTCAAGAAAAATCAAAATTTACAAAGGAGACTTTAACCACAAAAGAGTTATTTACTAGGAAGAGAAAGACAGACCTATTCACTAGCTACAAGACTATAAATCTAAAGGCTTTTCAAAGTTTTCATTATTCTAGTTACGACGGATTATATCTATTTACAATTTGAATGATGCAATTTTCGAAGACTACTCCCTGTACACTTCCATGCTCACGATATCACAAGCCTAAAAATTTTGAATAGACGCAAGTAAATGTAAAAAGACAGCAAAGACACCGCTGCGTAGTGGTTTACTCAGAGAACAGGATGAGATAGAGGCACTTCCTCTATTATCATGCTTCCCACTTTGCAATGCAGAATGAAGGACGAAAATGGGCCGGAGATAAGCATTGCAAAGTGGATAGATATAGGACCTGCAGCTTTTTCTTTTCGTTTCTTCCTGTCCCCTAGGCTGCCAGTCGGCAGTGTCGGTAGTGTCCACCAGTGCTCGCCTCGAGGTTCAAAAGTTCACGCTTTGCTTTCGGAGATTGATTCGAAGATGCTCCAAGACAGCGCGACAGGAGAAAAGATCAAAGTATAAGTCCGCTCGGAAAAGCCGACTGGACCAGGGGGTGATCGGTATATTCTTTTCTGTGCCTGGTGATGAGACAGCGACTCCCGCTCAGATGAACGTCGGTAGACAAGAGGTCGTTTTTGTGAAGAGCCGCCATAGGTTTCCCCACAAGGAACAGGACTTGACTTGTCGGTCGCGGAGATCTCCGATTTCGCAGCTCGTGTGAGAAGTTCGGTTACTTTCTTTCTTTCTTTCTTGGGCCAGGGTAGAAGAGGGACCGGGGCAAGGATTAAGCACAACGATATAGCTTCTCCATTGGGTTACAGATCGAAACAAGTAAGATAATATGACTCTTTACCACCCAAAACGCTGGCCATTTTTGTAATTTTGTATCTTTTTGACCCAGGTACTACGAGGTTTCCAATTAAAATTTAAAAATTGCGACCGTTTTTGGTAGAAAGTCTGCTTTTCACATTACGTTAGCGCTGGCAAAAGAAGAGTTGCAGGATGGATGCTGGTCGCTCTAGATCGGGGCCGCTCTCAGGCTTCATCTCTCACCCTCTCTGGATCCCCCCGGTGGAGCTATCAGAGCGGGAAAAGGCCGCGCCGCTCCAACTGATCAAGTCGCAGGTGAAGAAGCAGGAGGAGATTGAGCTGGCGGAAGCAGTCAACAAGGGCAGCATATTCTGGCGCGAAGGCCTGCCCTTCGCCATCTCGAGGACCACGAAAGGAGGCTGGTGGCAACAGCACCATGAAGTAGTAACCTCCATCAGCGACGACGAGAGACTACAGATACGCACCCGCTTCGAGGAGATGGATTGGAAATCAACCAGCCAGAAGATTACGGAACAGTTAGACCAGCGCTGCATCCAGCCGCCGCTCATAGAGGTCAAAAGCGATGAGAAGAGGTTTCCCCTCACCCTCTTCGTCCTGAATACCAGGGGCTTCCGATCCGGAAAACCTGGCAAAGACTACCGTCCGGAACTGCTAGCGGCAGCAGAAGTGCTGTCACTGGCGCCACGAGTCTGTGCGCTGATAGACTTCAAATTTCCACCGGAAGACGAGGAGCCGTGGAAACGTTTCAAGGCAGCACTCGACGACCACTACAAAGTGATCAAGTTTGATGAAGTAGTTTTTGCCCTGGCGCACGGGGAAACTTACGGGAAAGATGACAAGGGGAAAATCATCCAGCAAGTAGGGAGCACGCGATCCATGTTCCAACTAGTAGTAAACAACATATCCGTCGTTGCGGGCTACGTTAAACCACCAAGCGGGCAAGGACGACGGGCCTCCGAAATCGACAGAAGAAAAGACGAGCTCGAGGTGGTGCTGGACCTGATGGAGAGCGGCTTCAGCGGGAGAACAGCAATAGCAACAGGTGACTGGAACAACGAGAAGAAGGTGAGGCGGTGGCATGAAGAGCACAGTGACACCATCGAGGACCTATTGCCGGACACCCCCTCGCGGGTTACGGCGGAATCCCGCACGAGGCCCGACGTCGCTTTCGTCCGGGACAAGCAAGACAAGACGCTGACGGCCGAGGTGGAGCCGCCGATTTACATCTCCTCCGACCACCAAGGTGTCTGGGTCACCATCGAGCAGTCCGCTTACACGAAGGTGAAGCCGCCGAAATTTCCTTCTGAGTCACAGCCAAGGCTGAGAGCACCAGTGCAGCTGACCGCGGGCCAGGAGAAAGCATTTGTCGAGGCGCTGGAACACAGAAGCGAGGACCACAGCAGCCGGCTGGACCTACAGGCGGACGTCACAGCAGCCCTGGGCAAGGCGGGGATCACAAAGACAGCGGGGAAAAAGTCCAGAAGGAGAGCTATTCTCATGGACGTTGCCGCCGGGAAGATCATGGTGGATCCGATGGAAATAGCAAAATCAAGGGAGCGGCGCTTTCGGCGAAAGGAGCCAAAAGGCGGCGATCCAGTGAGCCACCTAGACATCCTGCGCATCATCTACGAAGCACCCAGCAAAAAAGTCGCGTGGAAATCGGGCGCGATGGCTAGGGCCCTTGCTGCTGTTTTCCCCAAACGGTCACCAGGGATGTCAGGCACCCGGCCCGAGTCCATCAAACTGGTGCCGCAAGCCTATTGGAGCAAGTGGCTAGGTGAGCAGGTGGAGGATTACAACGCAATGCGGCCCATGAAGTTCGTCAAGGTGAACTTGATTTCCGCCATTCCCAAGGTGCTGGAGAAGCTGGGACTGGTGGAGAACGAGCGACCAGTGGCGCTGCCGGAGGCGTGCGACAAAGTCCCAGAGGGACTGCTTTTGGAAGAGCTTTTTTCCGTAGCGAAGGAAGTGCTTGAGGCGAATGCATACCTTCCGGGCCGCAGTGCCGACGCATCCCTATTCCGGGTGGTGCGATTCTTCCGCCGCAAGTCCCCGGGCCGCGTCAAGTTCGCGAGAAAAGCGGACGTGGAAGGGGGTTTTGAAAATGTGTTGTTTTCATCCCTCATGAAGAGACTCATCGCCCGGGGCGCCTCCCGGGAGCTCGCGTTCCAGCTGTACTGCTGGATACGCGAGCGCGTCCACGCTGTCTTGGTCGACGGACACATCCTGATACGCTGGACGCCGGTGGTAGGAATGGGCCAAGGCCCACGCCTACCACCGGCATTGTGGGTCGTGTACCTGTCAGAAGCGGTGGAGCTTCTAGACAGGACGATTGTTACCCACATGCCCGAAATCTTCGCGGACGACATCCTGCTGCTGTTCGAATTCGAGGACGAAGCAGCCGACACCCAGCGGGAAAAAGCAGAGGAGTACGTCACCGGCTGGCAATCCCGCACTGGCTTGGTCTTCTCGAAAACCGAGTGGATGCGGGCGACAGGCGGGAGGGCGAGGGACAGCACCTGCTTCGACTACCTCGGCTTCATCCTCCAAAGCTGTGGGAGCGCCGCGCGAGAATCAGCGAAGAGGAGATTGAAGATTCTCGCAAAGACCAAAAGCAGGCCAGCTGTCCCACCGTCTGAGCGGACGCCTGCAGATGACCTGAAATTTTTCAACGAGCAGTGCAGATCGTTGCTGAACTACGGAGCAGCAGCCTTATTCGAAGGCATTGAGAACAACAAGGCCGAGAAAGACGAGCTGCGATCGGTGGTTGCGCGGTCAGTGCGGGCAGTAATGGGGCTCTCGCCCACTTTCCCAGTCCAGGCATCCTTCGCCCTGGTCGGCATGGACGATCCCATCTCTGTGTTGCAGGATGAGCGGGACACGATGGAATATTTCCTTGCCGGTTCAGCAATGGGAAAGAACGTCTCCAGAGGAGATTTGCACAAACAACCGGAATGGAGTGACGAGAGGAGGATAACGATCAAAACTGCTGCGGACATGTACAAAGAGTTCGGCGTCACCCATGGCGAGGAGGAAGAGCTAGCAACTAAAATGTCGCAGTCATACTGTGCCTTGCCGGTGCCTGAAGATGAACTGCGGGCCAGTGCGGACGGGGGCCAAGCTCCGGCCCAGCAGCATGATGTGGACGGGTCACAGGCCAAGCGGGCAAACTGCTATGTGGAAACTGCAGATGATTCTTTCGGGACGACCTACAAAGTTTGGTCAGATTTCCCACAGTTTGACGTCGAAGCGATCGCCCTGGACCAGCTGCTGAGGATCCTACCAGAGCACATCCACCCTGGTCTCCGCACGATCAAAATCTTCACCGACGCAAACGGAGTGCTACAGGCCTTGGCGAACGACTGCAGCAGGCTCGAGACGATGCACAGCCTCCGCACCCTCATCAACAAGATCCTCGACGCTTTCCCCGCAGCAGAAATAGTCATTTGCTGGGTGCCCTCGCATAGAGGATTCCGCCTCAACGTCATAGCGGACTGCCTAGCGGAATACGACGAGGATCCAGAAGCACCAGAAGAAACCAGTCTCACGAAAAACCGAGTGAAGATGTTGGTGCGAGAATCAAGGCGAAGAAAGCAGCAGCATGATGATGAAGGGGCAGATCGAGATGTTACGACCCTGCACCGGGCGAAAAGAATCAAGAAGCTCGGCCGCGTCCCTCTTGCCGGCCTTACCCCCCAACAGGAGCGTGCAGCTTTGTCCCTCTGGTCAGGAGAATCTTTTCTCCCTGTCACTGCAGTCAGGAGGGACGAAGCAGGGAGACCAGTTTGCCGGCTCTGCAGTGGGGATGTGAAAGTGAGGCGAGTAAACGGTGGTGCGTGGATCCGAGAAGGGAAAGAGGAAGATGGAGTTGACGTGAGGTGCTTTACGAGGATCGTCGATCATCTCCTCGTAGAATGCCCAGCAGTACCAGAAGCTGCTACGCACAAGGGCCGCGATGCCATCGACTGCATCAAAAAGAAGCCGAAGAACCAGCTGAACAGACTCCTCCAAGCGGTCCAGATGCCAGATGAGCAGATACCAGCAGACCACAACTGGCCTCACAGGGCGACACGGGACAAGCCGACTAGAGAAGAGGAAAAAGAAAGTAATCCAGTGGTGTGGTATGAGGAGGCGCAGCAAGCTCTAGCTAAAAGACAGAGAGGAGAATAGACATTTTGTGTCTCCTTTCTTTTGACAATCTAACTGTTCCTGCTCGACCCGCGTTAGTTTTACTGTGTGTTTTCAGTTCCAAAAAGAGAAGATCCGACAGCGACGCGTGCTACCCAGGATCAGTTTCTCTCACGTTTCAAACGCAATAGCTGTACAGAGCTCACGTTCAAGCACGCTATTAGTACAGAGTTTACCGACCAAAAATAACTGTAAAACTCAGACCTCAGCAAGTTTCCGGCGATCAAGTAAAGAAACAGTGCCGGGATGTACTGCTGTTGTTACAAACTCAGCTCACCTCAGCCACAGGCAGTGTTTTGAAAGTTCCAGAAAAATGAGAGTCTCGGCCTATCTAAAGACGAACAAAAGCTGACTTTTCTTATAGAAAGTGACCTCCTAGCCTTTAGGTAAAGATCCAGAAAAATGAAGAGTCCCGCCCATTCTAGACAGGAGCAGAAGGGTTCACAATAAAAGCGTTTTTCTATTTCTTTTTCCATATTCTAAGACCAAACACGGCCTGCAGTTGAATTAAGACCGTACTGAAGCATAGCTCAGCCCGCTCCTGCAGGCTAGATTGAGGAGGAACTGCATCTGAGCAGCGCGAGTCGCCATGAAGAAAAAAAAAAAAAAAAAGGGAAAAAAAAAAAAAAACAAGAGCGCAAAACAGTAAAAGAAAGAACAGCGCCGCCTTCCAGCACCCGCCAAGCTGGAAGGGAAAAAAATCCCAACAAAAGAAAAGGCAAGGCTCCAAGCCTAGGCGGTGGTAACTGGCGGCGCAGGGCATAACTCCGTGTTTTCCTGTGGCCCCCGGTGGCGTCGGTATACCTCTCCTTCCGCTCCGGTGGTTGGAGAGTCAGCGAGACCTTTGGTAGCGCTGTGGTTCTTGGATCCGGTTTGACGTCAGGTTGAGCACGTGAGGCGGGTTGTTCAGCACTGGCGGCTCTTTGGAGGTTGATCTGCTCACACGGATGAGGTGGTAGTGTGAAGCTTATCTGAAGCACAGCAGCAGTGAGTTCTCGGATTCATCCAAACTGTGCGACTCCCTACGCTAGGTCGTTCACCGCTAAAACGGGTGGTGTTTGGTCTTGTTGTAGTGCCTAAGCTCTCTCGAGCTTTCGCAAAGGACTTACTCTCAGGATTCTTTAGCTGTATATGTCAGACAGTTACTCGCAGGCCATAAGAGGCGAGCAAAGGGTTGATGTTGTACGTACAACACGAGCCGTTAAGATTGATCACACGGACTCCGCATTGTGCGGAAAAATTGCAAATGATAGTGCTACTGCTCTAGAACAGTATTCAAGTGAGACTACTTAATTTAAATTTTTTGAATCAGATGAATGTACCAAGCCTAATGCACTCTTGGAAAATGTAACAACGAGCTCGCTCGTGCGAGATATTTTTTCTCTTTTGCTTTAATACCTGTGCTGATGCGCGTGGTTAGAAGACCGATGTATAATCAAGATTGACGAGCAGCCGACACCCAGCCCGTGGTCTGCAGAATCAATGTATTGTATCCGATGTATGAAACTACAACGTTTGAGGAAGATCAAGATGATGATTCTGATTCTTCTGAAATAACACAAGCACGCCTTGCTACTGGTGTCCACGGGAGAAGACTTCTTGTTTGTACCGCTAAAAAAGCTGCGGTCCTCTCCTCTTCCTCCGGCGTGTTCGTCCGTCGTGACCGAGCAAGATTACGATCTTCTTCACTGCATAATAAAGAGAACGATTACGATGTGTCGTGGTATCTTCGACACGAGGAGCAGGCAGCGGCGTGAAGTTGCCCAAACCAACACTTACTGTTGGTTGATGATGAGAGAGCAGGATAGAAATTTCGGCAGGCCCCTTCATGCATGCACTCACGGGAGGACAGGCGCAAATGCACGGAAAAATGAAGTGCGTTCTGTTTTGAGATCGTTTTTGATCCCTTAACATCTGACTTGGGAAGTTGACGAAAGTGCAAAGAGCTCTTCTTTACGAATGAGCACCCGACGAGTAAGTACTTGCATTAACCGGTGAACGAAAGGATCATGTGAGTGTGGTTGAGCACTACACCACGCACGTGAAGAAACGCGATCGTTTTCACCTTTTTGGTAGAAATCAGTGAGCGCCAACAAGCTGTCTACATCGCCAAGGCGCAGGCGTGGCTGCGTAGGGGCCCGCCTGTTGTCAAAGTACCAATCTCGTTCTTTCAGTTACGCTGACTTACATCTACAATTTGTCACAAACATCGTGTCTAATAACTACCCGATGGCAACAGGAAACGAGCAGCGCGGTGGCGCTTCTTCGTCCTCTGCGGTGACCGCGGACGGATTGTCATCTTCGGGAAGAACCGGCAAGAGCTCTCGAATGGGTTTGGCTGCTGCCTTTGATCAACGCCAGCAAGACCAGTACTACGCTACCGAACCACAGCGATCCGGGGTCGTCGCTGCAGACTCGTCCTCGTCGTCTGCAGTAAAAGGAAACGCCAGCACAAGCTCATCTTCTGCAACGAGCTCCAGTTCATCATCCTCCTCATCGTCATCTTCTGTTGGCAACCACGACATCAATGCTGGAGACGTTGAAAATGAGATTTTTACTTCCAATTCCAAAAGCTCGGCCGCATCCAGCAGCCGCAGCAAGTCCTCAGGAACTTCTTCCAGCGAAGCCAGCAAAAATCATGCGCGGGATCAGTTTTACATGAAAAGCTACACAACTTCGGGCAGCATGAACAGTTCTGCACCACCATTTCTCGCACAGGAAAACGAGGTGGAGGTTAGTATCATGAGCACACTACGATCAGCAGAGGCGGAAAATCGACTTCGGAAAGAGCAGAAAAATATGAACGCTGGGATGTTGAATGCAGCCACATCTTCTAGAAAAAAAGACCCACACGATGAACAACAGCACAACGCCCCGGGCAGTGCAACAGGTTGTGGCAGTGGTTCTGCTTCCGCACGCACACTGTCGAAGGCCGCAGAAGGCACAACCGAAGAGGAAGTGGTCTTGGTCGCGAAGAAGGATAGTGTTTTGGAAAACCTGCGCATATCCCAGGAGGCCGCACAGAAAGCCGCCGCAGCCGGACCTCGAGCTGGCGGAATTTCTTCACGAAATAAAGCGGGTACGAAAAAAGCGGTTGAAGTATCGTCGTTGCCAACATCGCTCCCGCAACCTGCTCTACCGCAATTCGGCACTCCGCCCCTGAGTTTGGAGCAGCAGGAGGCGAACCTGGAAAAGCCGCGAGGGGGTAAGGACTCGCTTCAGCCGGTGGTGCAAATGAAGCTGCGAATTTCGTCCCCCACCGCCGCTGACCTGCACCAGCAGGCCGAGCAACTAATCCCTATCGAGATCCGGCAGCAACAGCAGCCGCATTTGCGCAGTTCCTCTGAAGGAGACTTTACTCCTTCCCCCGGGGCAGGAAAGCCTGTAGGCCACCAGCACCTCCGGCAAGGAGGGGCGGAGGGGCCAGAAGAAGAAGAAGCGGAACAGCCCAAGGAATCCCTGTACAGAAATCAAGCCCACCAGGTGTTCTACAAGAAGAAACAGGTCACGAGGGACGGGCTCGGCCGAAATACGCAATTCTACGTCAATAACTATGGAGGCTTTTATCCGGATCAGGTTGAAGATGTCGATATAATCCGTGAAGAAGTAGGTGTCTCGCAAAGTAGAACCACGCCGCTGACAGCCGAGAACGTTGAGAAGTACAATAATCACTACCGCCACGACCATGATCAAGAAATTGCAACTACGCACCAGCAGAGTCGCGAAGACCGGTTATTCCACCACTTGAAATTGCCAGAACAGCACGTTGCACCACGGGGCCCTCACCGGCCGGGTGATTTTCAAATGCAGGAGCACGCTGCCCAGAACTACCACGACGACGGCGCGAGGCGGAGCTACATCATGGACGATGGCACGACAAACACTCTTATGGATGATCATTCCAAGTCCGGCCACGAGCACGAATTTTTCCAATTTGGAAGAACCAGCCTTGATCCCGTAGACTTTGAAATCAGAAAAGCGCAACAGGACGAGATGCAAGAACAGCATCAACATGACGAACTGCGCGGAAACATCAACATCGCTTCAACGCAGCTGCAGCCTCAACCTGTCGTGCAGCCGCCGCCATCAGACCAAACCGCAATTATGATGGGCCGCGAAACAAGTAGTTTGTTGGAAGAGACCACCAGAGAGAAGATCCTTCAGCAAACGAAAGAGACGGAGGAAGTGTATCAGAATGCGATCCTCGAGTACTTGGCCGCAAAGAATCTAGACGTGGAGGAAGCGAGAACGATTTTCGCTGAAAATACCAAACACAGAGTTTTTCTGCAGAAACAGCACTTGAATGATTCCTCGGACAGGAGCAAGCGATCGATGGGGTTGAAATCGAATACAACTAGTGTTAAACCGCTGTCCGTTATCACGAGAAAAAAGTGTTACAGTTACACATTTGTTGGAGTTTCTGCATCACAAATTTTCTCTGTGTAGTGGCAGGGAAAACTTGTAATGCGAAGATCATAAGAACGGAAAACAGGAAGAAAATGAGGATCCCAAGCATTTCCTGCATGAGAGAGGTTATCTGTGTTGCCGGTCTTGCAACACAATGTGTAACTGTAGCACTTTTTTCTTGCGATATCCGTCCGGCAATCCGGCGTGAATGTCGTCGACGACCAAAGTCGCGAACTAAATGCAGCGGAGGACGAGCATGGCATTGTTGACAAGGAGCTGGCCTCGGGAGGTTTTTCTGAAATGGACCAGTTAAAGCAGCTCGCGGAAGTTTGTCGGGGGATCGTGAAGAGCTATTACGCGGCACAGAAAAGGAGCGATGTGGAACAGACACGGGGACAGCAAACGGGACCAGTACCTCCGGAACACACTGTTTCTACAGTTGCAGGATTGACTATCGAAATAGAAAAGGTCTTCGAACAGTGCAGGTACAAAAGACTTCGTGATTGCGGTGGTGTTTTTGGAAATTGTATGTGAAGCAACCGCAATGGCAAGTTCTACTTTTTGCTTTTTTGCCGTATCAATTACTTAGATTCATCGTCGCAAGTGGACGACAGGAGCTGCATTTGTTGTGCGACCAGGTGCATTTTCCGCAAAATAAACATTCACGCACCATACCTCTCATTACTATTTGCGATTTTATTCACCACGAAATTAATCAGGACCGCGGATTCGCGACATGCGTCTGAGATTTCCAAGCTCCACAGCCGGTATTCTGTCAAGGAGGCCGCGTGGAAGGAGGAGATCGAGGAGATGGGAGAGTTACTGAAAAAACTCTCCGAAACAGAAAAGGAACTCACCGCGGCTTTGAGTGAGCAAGAAGAAGCGATCCCCGACGAGCATGACGGCGACGGGACGACAGCCGATGTTCAAACAGGAAGGGTAATGAGTCCTCTGCGCAAGAAGCTGCAAATGCGCACGAGTGGGGCTGTCACGGTCGAAGTGCGAGATGATCAAGGAATACCAAATGCGAAGAACGACGAACATGAAGTGTCTCTAGGACGACGATCAAGCAACACGGTAGGTGCAGCTCCCGAAGACAAAACGGTGGGTAGAGACAAAGACAATAAACCAAGCACGACTTCAGCACCCTCAGCAGTTGTTTCACCACAACCCGCGTCGGTGGAGGTCCCACCGAATACAACTGCTTCACAGAAGCCGGACTTCCTGCAAGAATACAAACAGCAGACGAATAGCGCGAGAAATCCTTCTTCTTCATCGTCCGCCATGCCAAGTGCGGGACCTCCTGGTATCCCTGCAGGAGACGCGATTCTGAAGCTCCTGCAGCTCTGCCTGGATTATGCCGAAACCATCACCGGTGACTTGGAGTCCGCCGCGAAACGGGACGCGAAGCAGATCCAGAATCTGCTCAACAGCAGCAGGGAGCAGGACTTCGACGCCGTGCGGATTGTGAACGCGGCGACCGAACTACGGCAGAGAATGAACACTGACTTGAAAGACAACTTGCTGAAGTTTGCAAGCTTTGGTGGTGCTGGGGGCGAACGGGTTGGTGACTCGTCCATGTCGAAAATAAGCCTCGAACAAGAACGCAACAATTTTCCCCAGGCCTGGCTCCGCTCCTTCCAAGCGGTGTTGACGCGAGCGCGTGATCTCCATTCGGACCTCACGTCCTTCCGAATTGTGAAGGAATTGCAGCAGACGCACGCCCTGGAGATGGAGAAAGAGCTGGCGAAGAAAACTATCACGACCGGGATCAAAGAGCAGGAGTTTGAAAAAATTTTGAAAGCCAAAGTTCTGGAAGTCGAGACCTACTACGACGCGCAAGTGTCCAAACTCGAGGCGAAGGTCGAGGAGCTAAAGCTTCGCGAGCAGCAACTGAAGCAGATGTTGCAGGCCGCGGCGGAAAGCTATCAAGCCAAATTGCAAGCGGAGCAGGCGGGATGGAAGGTCGAAAGGGAAGCGATGCGAGCAGAGTTTCAGGATAGGATACAGCGGGGGGAGAAGGACGTAAGTAGAGTGATTCGTTTGTTTTTCTTCATCATTCTTCGAAGCTTTTATCCCGGTTCCAGTGGTCATATGTATTTATTTTCCGTGCAGTTGCAGTTCTTGTGCTTTGAAGGAATAGCAGGAATTTCGAGTGTACTACTGTGTCGATCATGTGTAGTTAATGTTGATGAGTTGTAACATCCAAAACTAAATAGCTTGTTTCTGCCGCGGGGCAGAAGCAGCGGCACTTGCAGCAGCAGCTTAGCCAGGTGCTGTTTGAGAACGAGAAGTTAAAGCAGCTGAAGCCGCTGCCGCTCGAACAGAACCTGCGGAAAACGATCGAGAATCTCAAAGACGAACTGCACAGCCAGAACTTGGAGAGCAGCAACGACGTGGCGGCGCTGGAACAGATGCTGGCGGACCATGAGAAACAGCTCGCAGTCTGGCGGGAGCAAATTGAGACGGCCACGAAGGAGCCGGACGTTGCTTCTGATGCGACGAGAGGACACCGGCAGCCACGATTTGCAAAATTGCAGATGCAGCGATCTAGCAGGAATTTGGGACACGACCTTGAAACCTTTCTTGGCGAAGGTACAGCTGTTGGAGGTCATCTGCAACAGAACGGAACTACACTGATCGGTGGAACTACAACCACTCCTAGTGGTACAAGAACTGGCTCTGGCGCCACACAGACACAGGAGCATCTTCACCAAGAAAGAGGTAGCTCGTCTTCCTCGGGAAAGCACAACACAAGAGACAGGAATACCGCCGGAGCGGCAGATGTCGTCGTTCCTTCCAACGCGTTCGCGCCCTCTCCCTTCGAGCAATCAGCGTCTTCGTCGAGTACTAGTAGAAATGACGGAAATGATTCAAACGCTTTATTTTTGCAGAATTATCAGCGCCACCCGCCTCCGAACCGCGTCTTTACCGCCACCGCCAAACACCACCACCCAGTGCACCACCACCACAAGAGAATGTACGGCCACGAAACGCTGCGAGAAGAGCAGTCCCAAGCGGCACAGATGGTCGCGCTACACAAAGAGAACCGGAAGAATAGATTTACTGCGTCAAAGGAGGAGGATATTAGTAGCGTTGTTCAACAAATGAAAACTTATAGCGGCGGTGCGCCTGCTCCTGCTGCGGCTTCTTCTTCCAGCACGGCGTTTACGTCGGACGAAGATTACCACACCACACCCTTCAGGCAGCAATTTTCCCGAAGATCGGCGAAAAACCCCCAACCGGGAGGTGGTGGCGGACCCTCTGCTGGTCAGCAACTACAGCAAAAACCGAACAAAATAACGAAGCGAGGAGCGAAGGAAGAGTCGGTGTCTGAAACGAGGACAGCAGCGCATGGTGCAGGAGCCGCGGCACAACATTTGGCAGCTTCTACTACAACAACCGGTACCGGGCCGCCAAGTAGAAGCCGCGTGCCGGGGAAGCCGAAACAACTGCAGCTGGAGCAGGAGGATTTTTTTCACGACGCTGAAAAGGATCGCATCCCTGACGAAAATGAAGATCCCCCTCGCGGCCCCAAAAATTTTTCCGGCGGTGGTCCAACTAGAAGCAGTCCTAATCATGACACCTCCGCTCCCGTCCCGAAGCTCCGAGTGGAACATGAAGAGCCCCCGCCCGCAGCGAAAAAGAACACATTTGAGCTTTTGGAAGAGTTTGCCCACCAGTCCGCGAACCTTTCCCAGCCGTTTTACCATGCGGAGTACATGAAGCCGGATAACTTTCTGCAGGTACAACCTCCGGAGTTGAAGGACGTGAAGAAAAGGGTTGCGGACCGCGTGGAGACGTTGAAAAAGCAAAATTTTGAACACGCGATGAAAGTGCAGGAGCAAAAGAAGAACCAAGTTCTTTCCACAAGTCCAAGAAATTACGACTCAGCGATTCAGATTCTTTCAGCGAAAAACGGCAGTCTGCGGGTGAAAGTGCGCAACCAGCCTGCGGAAATAAATGCAGTGAAAAATGATGCAGCAGCAGCGGCGGCCGGGGCGGTTGTAGAAACAACTCCCACAAGGACCGCTAAGATGCTAGCTAGTACAAAAACTTCCCGAAGAAACCACACGCCTAGCGACAGTGTTGATAACACTGCAAGGACAGCAGCGGAACCAGCACAACCCACCGATAGTACGAACGATCGAGTTCCCGAACTCGATACACCGATGATGGTCATGCCCCGGTCCTACCGCTACCAAGAACAGAACTACTCCACCACGCACTTGTTGAATCAATCGAGGATCCTTGCTGGCGGCGGGGGAACATCAAACATCACTCCGGCGCTGATGACAACTCTTAGTGGAGGTGGTGTGCCGTCGTTGTTGAGTAACGGCCCTTCCCCAACCGCGATCGGAGTGGGGGTCGGGATCGGTGGCGTGTCATTGAACAAACGGGCGGAAGAGGACGACTTTGCAAGGGGGTGGCACAACTGAAGAAATAGGAAGGGATAGCATTTTGTTTCAAGAAGACAAGAATACGAAAAAAAAATTCGTCTGTACGGAATAATTTTGCATTCATTTTGCGTGCGAGAACGAAGGAGCACCGCAGCACAGGATTTTGACAATTGACGGTCGATATATTCTGATGACCAAGTTCCTTATGCTTAGCCTTCTCCTGTTATCTTAATTTTTTGCTCTTCTTTCGTTATCTTTTGCAACTTGATGAGGAGGCTTTTCTTCTACGAAGACTGTTGTAACTTTGCAATGTAAGTACTTAGTTGTACTAAAGATGTAAGTAGTAGTCTCACAGCGCGTGTGCCAGAGCCGCTGCCGGTGGCGTCGCTGTGTCAGTGTAGGATTTTACACGGCACACAGTCCGAATGTTCCGTGGGAGTGCAGTGGCATCTTCAATTGGTCAGTTGTATACTTCTGGAGGTGGTACTGGTTCAGATTTCTGGTGAGTGTTTGAGAGTATTGAGGAAGTGATACTTTCAACGGCGGACGCTTCTTTGGATGTTTAGATCATGATAAGCAGGCCGCACCTGACGCCACTTCGAGTTGGAGAGAAATGTTGCGTAGTTATTGAAAACTCCGTATGCAAGCTTTTGGCAAGCAACAGCTCGGGGAAGCGCAAGGCGCCTTTGATTTCACCAGCGCGCCGCCATCCCAAAAAAGTGCCCGCGTTAGCCCGGTCACGGGGAAAGTTTCCGGCTGCTTTTTTTGCAAAAAAGCGCCCTCTAGATGAGGGCTTTTGGCACGCAACAGCCCGGGGAAGCGCAAGGCGCCTGCGATTTCACCAGCGCGCTGCCATTCCAAAAAAGTGCCCGCGTTAGCCCGGTCACGGGGAAAATTTCCGGCTGCTTTTTTTGCAAAAAAACGCCTTCCCGGTGAGGGCTTTTGGCAAGCAACAGCTCGGGGAAGCGCAAGGCGCCTTTGATTTCACCAGCGCGCTGCCATTCCAAAAAAGTGCCCGCGTTAGCCCGGTCACGGGGAAAGTTTCCGGCTGCTTTTTTTGCAAAAAAACGCCTTCCCGATGAGGGCTTTTGGCAAGCAACAGCTCGGGGAAGCGCAAGGCGCCTTTGATTTCACCAGCGCGCTGCCATTCCAAAAAAGTGACCGCGTTAGCCCGGTCACGGGGAAAGTTTCCGGCTGCTTTTTTTGCAAAAAAACGCCTTCCCGATGAGGGCTTTTGGCAAGCAACAGCTCGGGGAAGCGCAAGGCGCCTTTGATTTCACCAGCGCGCTGCCATTCCAAAAAAGTGACCGCGTTAGCCCGGTCACGGGGAAAGTTTCCGGCTGCTTTTTTTGCAAAAAAACGCCTTCCCGATGAAGGCTTTTGGCAAGCAACAGCTCGGGGAAGCGCAAGGCGCCTTTGATTTCACCAGCGCGCTGCCATTCCAAAAAAGTGCCCGCGTTAGCCCGGTCATGGGGAAAGTTTCCGGCTGCTTTTTTTGCAAAAAAACGCCTTCCCGATGAAGGCTTTTGGCAAGCAACAGCTCAGAGAAGCGCAAGGCGCCTGCAATTTCACCAGCGCGCTGCCATTCCAAAAAAGTGCCCGCGTTAGCCCGGTCACGGGGAAAATTGTCGGCTGCTTTTTTTGCAAAAAAACGCCTTCCCGATGAGGGCTTTTGGCAAGCAACAGCTCGGGGAAGCGCAAGGCGCCTTTGATTTCACCAGCGCGCTGCCATTCCAAAAAAGTGCCCGCGTTAGCCCGGTCACGGGGAAAATTTCCGGCTGCTTTTTTTGCAAAAAAACGCCTTCCCGATGAGGGCTTTTGGCAAGCAACAGCTCGGGGAAGCGCAAGGCGCCTTTGATTTCACCAGCGCGCTGCCATTCCAAAAAAGTGACCGCGTTAGCCCGGTCACGGGGAAAATTTCCGGCTGCTTTTTTTGCAGAAAAGCGCCGTCCCGATGAGGGCTTTTGGCAAGCAACAGCTCGGGGAGCCGCAAAATGCCTGTGATTTCACCAGCGCGCTGCCATTCCAAAAAAGTGCCCGCGTTAGCCCGGTCACGGGGAAAATTTCCGGCTGCTTTTTTTGCAAAAAAACGCCTTCCCGGTGAGGGCTTTTGGCAAGCAACAGCTCGGGGAAGCGCAAAATGCCTGTGATTTCACCAGCGCGCTGCCATTCCACAAAAGTGCCCGCGTTAGCCCGGTCACGGGGAAAGTTTCCGGCTGCTTTTTTTGCAAAAAAGCGCCTTCCCGATGAGGGCTTTTGGCAAGCAACAGCTCGGGGAGCCGCAAAATGCCTGTGATTTCACCAGCACGCTGCCATTCCAAAAAAGTGCCCGCGTTAGCTCGGTCACGGGGAAAGTTTCCGGCTGCTTTTTTTGCAAAAAAACGCCTTCCCGATGAGGGCTTTTGGCAAGCAACAGCTCGGGGAAGCGCAAAATGCCTGTGATTTCACCAGCGCGCTGCCATTCCAAAAAAGTGCCCGCGTTAGCCCGGTCACGGGGAAAATTTCCGGCTGCTTTTTTTGCAGAAAAACGCCTTCCCAGTGAGGGCTTTTGGCACGCAACAGTTCGGGGAAGCGCAAGGCGCCTTTGATTTCACCAGCGCGCTGCCATTCCAAAAAAGTGCCCGCGTTCTGCTTCTGCAACTAATTTTGAAATGTCTTGCTCACACAATAAGGCCGGCGGAAAGCCAGAGTGGCGGCGGGAAAATGTTGGGAATTTTTTGAAAACAAGATGTTGCGTTGATCATACTGGTACCGGGCCGCGACCACTCTGGAACATCAATGCCAAGCTGAGCAACGAGTTAGCACGGCCGCATCGACAAGAACCGCGAGCAGCTGCGCGGCAGCTCCACCACCTTTATCGCAAGAAAAAACTGCTTCACTGTGAACTTGTGATGCAGAAAATGAAGCACCAAGGTGTCTGTCTTGCTACACCTGCAAGACATTGGATTTTCAAGCGTGTTCTCCCTTGGGAAGCGCGCATGGCAAATATAATTCTGTGTCATGTGTAACGAACTTGTATGTAATGCAGATCCTGCAAAATCATCACAGTGAAGCAGTTTTTTTGTTGGATAATCTTCTAAACAAGAAGTATCTGCTGCCCGCACAACTACATGTGGCGGCAGTTTCTCCGAGTCCGATTCAGAAAAAGCGAGGAGGTTTTCAAAAAAAAAACACGAGCTACTAGCGCTGTAGCATTCTAAACTCGCGGCCCGGGGGGCAGCCGACAAGATGATAAAGTTGATGTCGCTCTTGGTGAAGTCCGTGGCTTTCATCAACATCGCTGCCAAATCCACTGATTTCGTCGATGCCTTAACGACCAAGAGCTATGTTCCGAGGCAAGTTGTATCACCCAGGCCCACCACAACGACTACAGCCTCATCGCAGCAGAACAAGAAGCAGCACAAACTTCTGCAACAAGAAAAACAGCAGAAGATCGATGTGGTGGACGCGGGAATATCCGGGTCGCCGCAAACCAGCCAATATGAGGAAAGCAACCTGCTCAAGAAGGCACAGGCGGTGCTGCAAGCCAAGGTGGAATCGGAAGAGCTCGAAACGATGAACATGTGGGAACTTGGTAAAATATTGCTTAGTGGATTTTTTTGTGCTCGCCCTGTGCAGTAGTTCTCGTGCAGGTCCCTTTCTCATGCGTCAGGGAGACCTGCTCAAGCTCAATCAATATCAAATTCAAAGGGAGGCGAAACAAGCCGAAGCCTCACACTCGTTAGACGATTGAGGGACGAGACCTTAACATTAATGAAACTACTGAAACTGAATAAACCAATCGGAATCTGATCATTAGCCCAACGCGACCCCATCCTTCTCGCGAAGAAGATCACCCGCGACATGTTGATCCCGCACGAGGATTTTGTGCTGTTCAAGACGTCGGACATCCCGCACTGGATCGCGTTTTCCGTGATCTTTGTCGGTGTCTTGATCTTCGACAACCTGTACCTCTTCCGCAAACACCAAGTTTTGGAGCTCTGGCAGGCGTCTTTGTACGCGCTCGGCTACGTGGGCGTGGCGCTGGCCTTTGTCTTCTACGTGTACCTCTTTAAAGGGGCCGACAACGCGGCGACTTGGTTTTCCGGGTACTTGCTCGAATGGATGTTGTCCGTGGACAACTTGTTCGTCTTTCGCATGGTCTTCGACATATACGCGACCCCGGACAAGCTGAAGCACAAGCCGCTGTTTTACGGGATTATTGGCGCGATCTTCTTCCGCATGGTCTTCTTCGTCGTGGGGGAGGCTCTGATCCACACCCTGCACTTCATGCACATCGTGTTCGGGGCGTTTCTGGTGTACACCGGGATCCACGTGGCGTTATTCGAAGACGAGGACGGCGACCCTACGGAGCACCCGATCATTGTGTGGGCAAGTGAGGTGTTGCCGCTCATCAATGGGTACGACGAGAGCGGCAGGTTTTTCGTCAAGTGCGAGGTCTTGCCGGACGGGACGCTGAAGCTACCCCCGGAGAGCACGACGGTGTCGTTGCCGGACCTGGACAAAAGCTCGAGCTCAAAATCCAATCTAGGCGCGGACAGCGCGTCCTCTGCCTCGCACGCAAGCAAAGCGCACAATCTGAAGG
The DNA here is from genome assembly GCA_905178155.1 of Amoebophrya sp. A120. Classification (NCBI taxonomy): domain Eukaryota; class Dinophyceae; order Syndiniales; family Amoebophryaceae; genus Amoebophrya; species Amoebophrya sp. A120. The sequence continues at coordinate 1,033,442 of CAJINV010000013.1, read as the reverse complement.
TGCTTACTGACTTTGAACAGCGTGTCCTTGATTTGAGGTTTCAGGATAGTACTGGCGCGCCCGTAGTACAGCTGCAGTGCTCTGTTTTTCAAGGAGCGAACGATTTACGTGATGATACGAGGTGATAAGATACTTACCGTGACCGTATGACACGAAAAATAACATTGCCAGGTCTACGAATCCCAATGGGGTCGCTCGCCTCGTTCCCTGCCCCAGGGTTACCGGGTCGAGTGGCGCTGCACGTTTCTGTTCATCGTGGTGGTGTGTTTGGAAATCACCGATCTGATGTTCGCGGTAGACTCGGTTTCCGCCATCGTCGCGCAGGTACCGGACCTGTACCTGGCGTACACCGCCTGCATCATGGCGATGCTGGGATTGCGGGCGACCTTTCTCATTGTTGACGAACTGATGCTATCCTGTGCAAAAGTATCGTACTCGTACTGATTGCAGTTATGCATTACAAATCTCCTCCACAAGGCAAATCCGCACTTCAAATTTAATTTGTAATGCTAGGCCAATTTGTAATGCAATTTATACTAGTACGTTACATTACTTTTGCAGTTCATAAATGCGGCTGTTCGAGTATCTGAAGTACGGAGTCGCCTTCATCCTCGTCTTCATCGGGTTCAAGCTCATCCTGTCAAAGGTAAAAGAGTAACACTGAGTTCAACACATAAAAAACAACGCGAGTCAGAAGTACTAGGGGATGTGAAAATGGTTTTAGATGATAGGTGGCACTAACCGCTGTAGTTGAAGATGTTTACGCATATGCTTTCCAAAATGAAAAAAACGACACAGGTCGTGATTATCCCCTCTTTTGTGGTCACCGGCATATTCACCATCACGCTTGCCATCTGTGCCGCGATCTCGATGGCTGGAAGACAAGCGCGGTCGCAGGCCCCGAGCCCCGCGACGCCTCGACATGCAGGCACCGCCAGCGAAAAGGCGACAACACCTCGAACAAGCGGTGGAGTGGTGCAGCCGGGAAGTCAAGTGAATCAGGCCTTAGTGGCGGGAAAATGAATTGATATTGAGGTTGACACGGAGGACGAGATGGGGATGGATGTCTGGATAATTGAGGTTCCGCAGTCCGGGGGAACTACAAGGATCTTCGTTCGTGGTCTTGTTCCACGACGGGTGCGCCACCGTGCCGTCGCGCCACTAGTGGCACAGAACGACGACCCGGACGTGGAAAATGCAACTCAGGGGGGCGGTCATGAAATCGCCACGAACAGTTGCAGCTCTCGACGCCTATTTAATTTTTTCCGAAAATGAATGAAAGTGTCAAGGTGAAATGTGCAAATTCTTAGAAAAACTGCAAATAAACAAGTTCACAAGAACCCTGCTGGCTGTGGCTTCTATCTGACGTTACAACTACCGACATCATGACCTCAGTCGTTTGTTTTTGAAAGCGGACGTTGATTTGATTTCTTGCAAAACAACAAAAGAAACAAGACGAGGAAATAAGGCTGCTCGCGAGCATTACTAATGTTGGTGGTATTCCAGCACAGAAATATTCGCTTGTCATTTGTGTTGTTCACCCACCTCAGGACTATCTCGTGCATCGAGAAAGTAGGTCTTTGCTTTTGCAGCACAAAGACTACAATTAGAAGTAATCCGTTTCCCTTTCCAACAACGATCACCAGGATCAACATCGTGATGCTCATTGCACGCCCTGAAGTTGTTATTGTTTCAGCTGCGTTTTTCTTTTGGAGACTCAATTATGCCAGCAGTCACGACTAGAACAAACCTGTTTTTTCTTGGTACCAAGACCAAAGAAGTATTCCTTCCTTGCGTTCTAGAGATCAATGAACAGTGAAGAGGCCCAAGGAGGTAAGATCTATCTATCTCGATTTTTCCGTTCGTGTTTATTGCGTGCTCGAGGTTAAAAGTTGATCCTGTTTCTGTGCAAATTGCGGCATCATCTGTTTTAGGTTTCTTGTTTAGACAGATCAGATTTCGTGCCTGACACTGACAGCATCGAGTTGTTGCTCCTTCGTTCGTGCCTCCAAATCTTGTGAAGATTCACAACGAAAGTAGTTGTCCTTGCTGTTGTCTCACCTCTTTGTCTTTTCTAAAGAATTTCAACGGTTACTTAATCGCGTCGTTATGTTTACTTGAGAGGATCTGGTGGATCTCTGCAATAGTACCCATTTTCCCCACGACAGCACGGCCATGGCAAACCCTTTCGAGGACGAGGAAGACCTGATCAGCAGGGATGCCGGAGAGCGCGGCGGCAGCAACTCCTTTTTCCAGCGCAGCGCGAAAAAAAAGAAGAACTACAGCACGCCACCGCAAAACTACAGCAGCGGCCCTGGCTCGTCCTCGCGTCAACAGCTATTTTCGCCCGGGCTGCTGGGAATCGACTGCACGGAAGACGAGGACCGGGGCAACACGAATAACTCGACTGCAGCGCGGAGGAGCCTCCAGAGCGGTGGCACGGTCCGGTCGGCGCGAAGGCGGTTGCTCGATAACTGGCAGGTTACAAACGGCCACCCCTGTTAACACAATCGGGGGGAAATGTTTCCAATAATCTTCCGAAATCCTTCCAGCACCCCGGCAAAGTTCGCGGCGCCCCAGCCCTGAGTGCAGCCGGACGGCCTTCTTGTTTTTCTGCCCTGGGACGGGCAGCCCACCGCGGCAGGGTGGCGTAGACAGTAGCCCGAGGCGTGGCGCGCAGCCGCTCGCTGTAGGGCTTGCGCCCCATTGCCACCTTAAACCAGCGCCGGAAATCGGGCGAGTTGCGCCCCCTTGCCCCCTGTGTTGTGCACTACAGCGGAACGAACTTAACGAAAGGCCGAGGCAGGCTTCCCAGCAAGCCTGTCGCGCCCGGAGGGGGCCGGCCCGCGGCCTTAGATAGAAGATGCAGCCGCCGGGCCGTAATGGGTTGCTTGTGGAAGGACCCGCGGCTCGCGGAGTGCGTCGCAAGCCGACAGCTGTCCCTGAAGAGGGCCAACAGAAAATCCTTCCGAAGGGGCCGCCGGAAGGGCTTCCGGAATGCTCGCGAAAATCCTTCCCGAGGCTTCCGGAAATCCTTCCGGAATCCTTCCGAAATGCTTCCGAAATCCTTCCGAAATCCTTCCGCCAACGGTATGGTCGACTCTCCTGGGCGAAAGGGAAATCGAAATTTTTTTTTTTTCTGAAAAAAGCAATTTGTAATGCGCCAAGGCGCCACTTTTTCGCCCGGCAGCGCGCGGCCTACCTCGCACACCTGCACCCGACCGCCCGTCCGGCACCTCGCTACCGGCCTGGCCCGGAGTTCATTCTGGTTGCGCCCTTCCCCTCTGGTGTCCCAGTAGGCCACCTACAGGGCGCTGCCGAATCTGGGCAAGTTGCTTGGCAGGGCGGTGTATCTCGATACGCATCGCCTCGCTTGCGATGTTTGATTGGCGCTTTTTGCGGTTCGTAGTGCCGTGCGGCTCAAAAATTGAGCCCGGCGCTACGGCGCTCTTAAGTCTGTTCTCCGCCTGCAAATCGATGTGGCCGCAGCCACAACTGGCCCGACATAAATAGATGGCCCCACAGCTTACAGGCTGTGGGCGCATTGAAAAGCTGGGGCGCTGGAAGCATTTCGGAAGATTTTTGGAAGAATTTCCGCGAAGGCGGTTGCTCGATAACTGGCAGGGGCAGAACGGGTATGCGTACGTTGGGGACCGGCCGCCGCAAAGGCGCGCAAATGGGGACGAGGTGAACCATGGGCAAAACGGGCCCGGAGAGCAAACCGGATTGCTAGCGGGCCAGGATCGGGTAGAATTTTCTACGTGGTAATTTTGCGTTGGTGATGAACAAGCTTGCATGCTTGGGTTTGGTGTTTCACATCATCCACTATTGTACAGCAATATTATTTTAGTTTTACACTTGTGCCGCCTATGCTGGTGACCTGTTATTGTTACAGATAGAACTAGTACGAACGATATCGCGTTTGTTGTACTGTACATCCATTTGATCAAACCCCAGTTTTCCGGTGCGTACGAGGCGTATCAGGAGCCAGAGCTTTTCGAACTGAAAAAATGCTTTGGGTGCATCGCACCCTGCGTGGTCCATAGTGTCTTGCTGGTCTTATTCTGGTCGGCCTACATTCTGCTGTGTCTCATCCACTGCTTCCCCGCCCTCCCCTTTGGGGAAGCAGCGGCGGCCCCCGAGAACGACCAAGCTCCGTATCGCCGCTCCGTCGACCCGGCCACCAGGACCATGCTGCAAAGAGCGACCTGGTGGATGCAATTCGGGCACGAAATGCAGTTTGCCCTGGGGTGCTACCTCTGCGGGGTGATGTCCATGGTGGAGGTGAAGATCTACCACTCGAAATCCCATTTGTGGTGGCGGTTGGCGATCTCGCCGTTCTACCTTCTCCTACCCTTCCATCACGCGGACGAGTGGAGGTAGAGCGGAAGTAAGTATGTACTGAAAAACTAGACGTAGACCACACGTACGAATTTTTTAGAGAATGTCGTGCCAGCTCCAGCATGTTAGTTGAACTAGTCAGTGGTTCCCACTGTGTGGCCAGCATGATGTGCTTTTCCTGATTGTTGTTTCGGTTCCTTCTTAATGGATCGAGAGGAGCTACTTCCAGGCAGCCGCAGCGTAATGACAAGTCGTAAAGCATCAACAGCATTTTGTTTTCTCTAATCTATCTATCAACAAATCAGGTTTTTGAACCCCACTCCGCCCCAACAGCCGGAAGAGTACCGCACGACGCCACTGTGGATCCAGGAACTGTTCCGGCCGAAAGCCGGACGACAAGGCAGTGCGTGGATTTTGTTGCTGCTGTTTATCGGCTCCTGGCTCGTGGTCGTGAGCCAGCTTTTCCAAGCGTCCGTGACGGAGTGGATGACGAAATCGCAGTACGATCGGTGGTTGAAGGCGGAAGAAGCGAAGAAAACGGAGAAGAAGTTGTTGAAGGAGGCCAAGTATCAAATGTAAGAGTGTCTGGGTCTGGAAACTTGTGATGCTGGGTGGCGTCTCATGATGGGGCCACAAGTGCTGGCTCAGCATGACAAGTTTCTGAGCTTCTAGGTGTTGCCTATTCTGCATGACAAACTGCGTTTCTGCATCACAGAAAAATGGAGCTCTTGGGTAACGTGCATAACAGATTTAAGAGTCACGCCAGACAAGCATGACAAACATGCATTCTTCCAGACCCAGACACTTCTGCATTTGATACCAAGGACAAACTGAAGGAGATCAAAAAGGAAGTGCGGAATAAAGACAGCAACAACTCGTCTTCGGGAGAACAGCAGGACGATCATGGCGATCAGGAGAATTTATCGGGTGAAAACATCGGGTCGCCGGTGTCTCACCGGAGCGAGGCGACCTATGATCGCGGATGCACGGGGGGATTCGGTACTTCGTCTGGGAGTAGCGGAAAAAATAAAAAACACAAGATGAAGCGTGGTAGCGGCGCGGCAAACAATGTGTAAAGGAGTGGATGTCGTTTGTTCCCGGCTCTTGCTGGGGCCACGTCGTAATACTTCTTGAAGATGATTAAATTTAAAGATGAAGAAGAGTAAATATTTCTGCAGTGAACTACGTTTGTTTCTGGGGTTTTCTTTACCTGCTCAGAAACGAAATTTTGAATACATTCGGAAAGCACTCGGATATTGCCTATTCGGCAGGCTATTTTCAAAAAAAGATAAGGAGTAGAGAGACCAAAATGAGTGCAGACTTTGACTTTTGATCGTTTTTTTGATTCCACGCCCCGTCTTCAGCGACACACACACACACACAGTCAGTCGGTGTCCTTACTAGCCCCACTGGATGACGGGGGTCGTTTCTTTTTCCTCTACTATGTTGGCATACCGAATATAAGAACCATTTTAGTACCAAAACGCTCATGCAAGTATGCTGTGGACGTCGACCGAGTGGGTGCGGCAGGACCCAATCGGCACATGAAACGAGGCAAGGGCAACAACATCCCGCATAAAGTAGATGTTGTCCCTTGCTTAGCTCACAAAAACGCACAGAACAACAACGGGAGAGCCTTCTCCTGGGGCTCCTCTGTTTTACCACGACGTTGATCTGAGTGAAAATAATCCCTTTGAAAGTTAGTACCTCTAAACTACTAACCCCTCTACAAGAACGAAGGAACGAACTTGGTGTCCTTTTCCGCGTTCCCTGCTCCTAGCAGAATGGTTTCTTGCTTTGGGTCCTCTTGCGTCAACATGATGATCTGTTCACAAGAGCTGCGGCTGCGCCATCAGAACAATTCTCGTCTATACCGCGTTGATTTCACTTGAGAGGTGTCAGTTGTGTGTCCCCTGAGCAGGCCGGTGAGCAGAAGCTGCAAAAAGTCAGAGTTGTTTTTAGCGCCGACGAAACCAACAGCAACAAGCCGAGTTGATTTTGGGTGTCCAAAAATGGCGACGTAGACGTACTAGAGGTGCTTTCTGCTACTGTAAAGGAAGGTGGATGCGTGAACGGCCTTCTATTTTTTTGTGCAAGAGGACAAAACTGCCCTCGCTACTTCGCTTTATTAAACGCTGCTTTTCGACATGGTATTCCTATTCCTCACACGACAACGTTATTCCTAGGTTCTTTGTGCGGTAGAGGTAGAAATTCGTTTTCTACACCGGAAGAAGATCACAGAAAGCAAAAATGGCGTCACGAGCAGGCGCTGGCTCCCGAGGCGGTGGCAGGAGAAAACTGACGTATATAGACATTTTCACATGGCACACGAACTACAATTTTTTCGTGCAGGAAGTGCGTGAGCAAGTCTGTGTATGACATGACACGACGACGACCCGTAGTGCTGCGGAAGCTGCTGGTGCATGATATGAAAAATCGACTGCTTCTTCTTTCCAGGTACGAGAGACCAGGTTTGACGGAGGATGAAATCGACGAGATCAGGGAAGCATTCAACCTGTTCGACACAACAGGTATGACACTCAAACTTGTTTCTGATGCGCATGCGCTGAATTACAACTTCATTTCATGCGAGGCTTATAATTTGTCGTGAATCTAGATCTAGTTTTAGTGATAGAGACGATCGAGAAAAAGAAGAACAAATAAAACTGCTCAAAGGTAGCGGCACCATCGACCCCAAGGAGCTGAAACACGCAATGCAAAGCTTGGGCTTCGACTCAAAAAATCCAACGGTACAACGGTTTTTCTATCTAATGCTGCCCACCACTGAACATGAACAACATGCATGATGAGGAGCATGATCATGATTCCATTCTCGCATTCTCTTTTCGACGCCGATAACTAGACTTCATAGGTGGTTTGATGCTGCAATTTTCCATACAACTGACTCCAAAAACCCAGGTATTCCAGATGATCCAGGACCTGGACCGAGATATGTCTGGCATGATCGAATTCGAGCAATTTCTGGACGCAATAACCGCCAAGCTCGGCGACAAGGAGACGCGGGAAGGCATCTCCAAAATTTTCGCGCTTTTCGACGACGATAAGACGGGAGCCATCACTTCGAAAAACCTGAAGAGAGTGGCGAAGGAACTCGGTATTTGATTGGCTTTGCATTTTCCGCATCGATATAGAAATAGAAACAAAGCGATAATTCTTATTTTCAGAACAAGAAAACCGAGTTCTGACGAGACGGCCAAATACTATGTATGAAAATGTACCTATACTACAAAGGTGAAACGATGTCCGACGAGGAACTGAGGGAAATGATCGAGCGCGCTCTATGCATTGCAAAAGTGTCAGGGAAAGCTCAGTGAGCAGCGTCGCGGTTGTAGAATCTTTTTCACGCTGGTGTATCGAAGATATTCCAACGTTCTTGTTTGATGCGGTAAGTAAACATATCAATGAATACTACAAAAGCTCTCAAAATCACAAAGCTGCATGCCTAGCGGGTAGAAGAAAGATCTACTTCGAAAATGAATATCTCACTGCGCGACCCTGGCACTTTTCCTCGTAATACGCAGACAGTATGGGCAATGGCGAGATTTCAGTAGAGGACTTTTACACAATCATGACCAAGAAGACATTTCCATGAACGGCTTTTGGGGCTGGAATACCGGAGGGAGGATGTTACTGTCCACCTGATCCTTCACCGCGAACTTCGATTTTTCTGCGCGTCAGTAGCAAAATGTTTACCTTTACGAAGCGAATGAAGATTTTGCTGGTCTACTTACTTACTTTGTTTACTACATTATGTTATCGAGTGCAGCTACTAGTACGAACCCGAAGAAACAGGTTTATTTTAGGTTAACAGACCAGAATCTCAACGTTTGCATCTCAACGTTCTGACGCGCCTCAACCTTTGCGCATCAACGATCGCGCGCGCGACTCAACGATGTGTCGCTGCGCGTCGTACCTCCTTACTGAGTATTGTTTTGCTTCGGACATGTAAACTTCTTTTTTTTTTATTTGTCGGGGACAGGTAGCAGACACACTCGATGATGGCGAGAGGTCTGGCGTGTTTCCTGTGGACCCCTTTTACTTTTGTTGCTGAAAGGGCGCGCGCGAATGGAAAAAAACTCCAAGCACGCACAAGCCCCTAAGCAATCGTCATACGAAACTAAGCACCTGCAGCTTCGTGTTCCTCTGCAATACTTCTAAGGGCTACAGCCAGCTCAGGGCCCGCGGAGTTTTGCCCCTCTCAGTGCATACTTGCACGCCGATATCGTTTACGTTTCCAAGCCCTTCGCTCGGCTTTGCTTCATGTTCCTAACCGTCAAAGCAGAAATGTTCAGAATCTACGAGCTGCACTCTTGCTGCCAGACTCCAATATACCGAAACTGGCTCCAAATACGGCTAGGAGCAACGCCGTCTACTAGCTTCCGTCACTGTACTCCCGAGTAGAGCGCCATTTATACTTGACGGCCACAGTCGTCGATCTCTGTGCGTTCTACTCACAGGCGTCATCTATGCTTGAAATCCAAGCACGAGCTGCAGTCTGTATGCTGAAGACACTCAAATCGGTTGCGTTTTAAGAGAATTACAACGATGAAAGCACTGGAAGCTTTACACGAAAGCTAGACAGACCGAATGTGTATTGCAAAAACGTAATCTGGTGGATAGGTTCATCTTCGTTCTCGAGACTGAGGCTCGCGCACATCTTTATGTCTGGACATGAGAGAGTCAGAGTAAAGGAGCGAATAAACAGAAGAAAAGCGCCGTAGCATGTGGTGAAGACGCCAGTAATAGAGTCATAAAATGCCGTAACGGTAGAAAGTGTCGAAGTCACTAAAAGTATAGCAAGGTGCTGACGTCCGAAGAGAGATAGGATCTAGAGCTAACATATCAACAACAAAACGAGTTGTAGTAGTAAGAAGTCGCAACACTGGGCACAACAGTAAAAGGAAGCATCTACAGAGGCGCAAAAAGCGTCGGTGATTTGGAGAAGAAAGTGTAAACGTAGCTGGCCGACTAGTAAATCCGGAAGAAAGACATAGACCCAAAGGCGACTACTTCTTCCCGCGCCCACCGAGACCACGAGCAACGACTAGCCTTGTGTGCGGAAGTCCGGCTCTGATCGGGATCCTCCTCAAGACGCCGGTCTTCTCCAAGTTGTCGACAGCCGCGTGCAGCGTCTTCTCGGCGCTCGGGATCTGCATGCCACGGCCTCGGTAGACTGAGTCCTTCAGCTTTGTCCCCTTGCCCATCAAAATGTCAACCGCGGAAATTTTCCCGAGGGGCATGTCCGTGGAGTTGAGCAGATCAAAAACCATCTTCTCAGCCGGCGAAAACATGTCGAGCGCGTCCTGGGTCTTCCCCACATACTATGAAAGTGCACAACCCCCCCTCCCCCTCATTTGTGTTGCATGAGCAGCAGCGCAAGCGCTGGCAAAGGTGCAGCTTCTGCATGAAAAAATCCTACAAGGTTGTAGGGCTGCTGTGAAGTCCGGAGTCAATCTGTCATGCAGACAATGCTAACAGGCAAAGGCTCGACTCGGAATCTTGTACGGCAAAGAAGGGAGAGCGGGAGGGGGGGTTGTGCCCTTTCATATATGCACGGGGTGCGGCTGTAGCGCGGCCCAATCATATAACCTGATAGGTGGCAGTTTGCGAAGATAGACAATCGAGCGCGGGGCGAAGATACTTCTCCGAAGACAATTGTAGTAGGCATGCAGATCCAGCGACGTTCTAGCAGGGACTTACTGAGCTTGAGAGGTATTTGAAAAGCAAAGAAATCTAAAATGAACAGCGTTGTACGCGTCGGCCATGCGGACCAGGTGCTTGCAAAAACCGGCGTGGTACGGACAGGAGCAACGGAACGAAAGGGAGTCCAGCCGCAATTCCAAGTCGTACATCTGGCCCGGCGAAGAGGCCGCCTCTGCCTATGCATTGCAAAGATGTTTGGGTCTGGAAGATTGGGGAGGTTTGTGTTTGTCATGCTAAACAGAAGTGCGGGGAGAAGTGAGGTTTGTGTTTGTCATGCATGACCCGTAATACATGTGGCGCGGGCTCTTGATCTAGGTCTAGCGTCACAACTCTCGCGCAGGCTTGCTCATACTTGTCCTGCATGACAAATGCCCTCTCCGGGAGGCTAGGATCTGCGCAACACCTCCGACCGCTCCTGCAATGCAGATCTGCGCTGGTGGAAACTAGCATGACAGATCCCACTCGTTCCAGACCCAGACATATTTGCAGTTGGTACTGCCCTGCACTGGATGATCTCGAGGGGCTCCGTGATCTTTCCGAAAGGTTCGAGCCGGACGGCCCGCGCGGCCTCCTGAACCTTCTCCGGCACCTGATAAAGGTTTTCAAACTCAATCAAAGATCTCTATTTATGGTTTTAGAGCACACGGCCCTGCTAAGTTATTCACGGGCGGCCGCGGTGGAAATAGTCATCAAATATCGAGTGTTCACCAAGATGCAAATCTGTCTGGGTCTGGAACGAAGGATGCCAGATCTGTCATGCAGGTTGTCCATGACCCCGACCCGCGAGGTGCAGGTCTGGTATGCAGCATGACAAATTATGTGAGATCTCTGGCCATGCCTATCTTGCATGAGAGATTCCCTTTAAAATTGGCAAAACAAGAGGGCTGCTGGTGTCCAGGCAACACAGGTTTTTCGCATGTTTCGCATTTAGCACGACAAGGCGCAACCCTCCAGACCCACCAGGCGCGTTTGCATTTGATACTATGTTTGTAATGCACCTACGGCAAAATTAAAAACGGGCCACAATATATAATACACCTACGACAAAATGCTCCATCCATCACGTGAGGCAAAGTAAGAAAGGGCAACAGGGGAGGCAAGTATATACGTTCGGAAAGCGCCCAAGCAGTGCTTTCAGTTTAAACAAAGCGATCTCCTTCGTCTTTTGCCCCTCCCAATCCGCGTGCAAATTCTTGGCCTTCACTACTTGGAGCGAGTCAAGGTGTTTCAGAAAGCTCTTTGTCTCATTCCATCCCAGCGTCTGTATCACAAACCGCAACCTGTAGGACTGGAGCCCGGTCAAAATTTTGTCTTTTTCACTCGAGGGCGTAGCAGGGTCGCGAAGCTTCTTGTTGGCCGACACGATGAAGCTACAGCGCTTCTTCTCCTCTTCTTTCTCCTGCTGTGACCTCGCGCCCCGGCTGCGAGGCGAGAGACACGTGCCCCGGCTCGTGACCTGTTTTCGGTAGTCCAAGCTACGGCTGAAGCACGTCAGCGGACCTATCACCGCCTTGCGACGACCGACGCTGCAACCCTTGGCGCGCTTCACATTCGGCGCGGGCGACGCCCCCCGCGGGCGGCGCTCTCCCTTTTGCAACCAGCCAACCCAGCAGGCTGTTTTCGCAGGGAGGGGGGCGGGCCAGGCCCGCCAGCGAGCCTCCCGAGAGAAAGGCGAACCCCGAACAAGAGGGAGAGCCAAGACACTCACACACCCCCAGAAAGGTAGAACTTGCTTTGCTTTTGCCGCTTTGCTTTGCTTTTGCCGCTTTGCTTTGCTTTTGCCGCTTTGCTTTGCTTTTGCCGCTTTGCTTTGCTTTTGCCGCTTTGCTTTG